>RJWM01040665.1:0-15383 GCA_004363535.1 Dasyprocta punctata
TCCCATCAGCAGTGCAGAAGGGCTCCTTTCCCCCCTGCATGCTCTCCTGCATTTGTTATAATTTGATCTCTCGAAGATGGACAAGTTGCAAATATAATGCATGTAAATTTTTTGGTTTTGTTTTGATTTTTAGCGCTGGGGATCGAACTCACGACCTCCTGCTTGCCAGACAGGTGCTTATGCCGCTGAGCTAAATCCCTGGCCCTGCACATGAATGTTTTTTTCTGGCACCATGTGAGAGTGAGCTGCTGACAGGGTGTTCTTTCTCACCCGACAGCTTCAAGTTCATTCCCAACAATGACAATCTCCTATAAATCCTAGTGTAGCCACCACCATGGAGAAATTAACACTGACGTGTTGCTATTGAATCCTCAGGCCCCATCCAAGATTCCGTCCTGTTAGAATCACGGGCATCCCTTTGGTTTCCTTCAGTGTGGGACAGTGCCTCAGACTTTCTATGATTTTTGTGGACTTAACATTTTCCCTCCATCTCTCCCTTCCTTTTTTTTTTTTTTTTTTTTTCTTTCTTCCCCAGCACCGGGGATCAAACTCACAACCTCGCGCCTGCCGGACAGGCACTTAAGCCACTGAGCCAAACTCCCGGCCCTGTCTCTCCTTTCCTTACTTCCTCCCTTCCTTCTTTCTTCTTTTCTTTCTTTCTGAGGACTGCTGAACTACATCTGCAATCCTTTTTATTGTATTTTATTTCACTGATTTGCTCAGGCTGGCCTTGAACTTGCAAACCTCCTGCTTTAGCCTCCCAGGTAGCTTAGATTACAGGCATGTGCTACTCCCCAGGTAACGTGGACATGTTTAAGATGATTGGCTATTTTGTAGAACGTCCCTTCATTGGGTTTTGTCTGATGATTAGCTCAGGACTTGCACGTTCAGCCAGAGCACTGCAGAAGTGGCGCCGTCTCTTCTGCCTGCATGGCTTAAAGGTAGGACTCGAGGATGTAAGAAAGGAGCAGAGGAAATGCAAAATGAGATACAAGCAAACAGACGCGGGACAGTATGTGGTATATTCTACTTTAAGTCTTTTTCTGCTGCGGGAGTGTCCTCATTTCCTAGATATCCTTTAAAATCCATTCCGGCTGCAACCTACCCGACTTCGGGCGAGCGGCCAGACCAGGCAGGGGCCATTCGGAAGCCACGGGAGTGCACGAGGGTGCAGTTCTCCCAGTGTCCTGTAGGTGGCGCCCAATTCTCTGGGGAAAAGGGAGCGGCTAGTGATTAATTCCGAATTTCAGAGGGATCCGTGGGGTAAGGAGCGGCTCCTAGGAGGAGGGCTCAGCATTCCTTCCTGCCTTCCTTCCTTCCAGACGCTTCCCAGTCACACACAGCACAGGGCACACAGGAACGGCAGGGCCATGTCGCTGGCCTCAGCGCTCAGGAGACCTTGATGGAGGTCCTGCTTCTGCTCCTTTCTTGCTGTGAGACTCTGAGCACCTTCCCGGCTCTGTTTTTCCCACAGTTTAAATAGAGAAAGAGAGAGAGTTCAAGGCCTGCAGGAGGGCCTGGGGACCGAAAAAGAATTAAAGTGTGCCGCGCACACACACCAAATCCCCGCGCAAAAGGTGGGCGGTGTGTGTCACCGCCGCGCACTGATAAAAGTGAACACGAGATAGGACAGATGGCGTCCTGCTTCGTGCCCAGCCCCCGCGCCCTGCGCTCCCCGGAGCCCCCCAGAATCCCCTCCCCAGAAGCAACAGCGGAGCTCACAGGCAGGCAAGGAAGGGCTGCCACAGCAGAGATGCCTGTAGCCCAGGAAGGAGGCTGGGGAGGGGACTGGGGGCTGCGGGCCCCTCCCCCCACCCTTGGAGCCTAACAGAATGTCGGGGGCTCATCGTCTGGGGGTGGCTCGGGTCCACAGCACGGGAGGTCCCTGGCCTTCACGCTGTGCTCCGTGGGGAGGAAGACTTCCTGCTCTGTGCCTCAGCTTCTCCATCTGTAGAATGGGAGCCAGCCACTCTCTTCTCGCAGGGAGGTGGGAGCCACACTGTTGACTGAAGCGCTTCTTCAGGCTTCTCCTAAGGAAAGGGCGGGTGTGAGGGAGCTCTGTGGAGACCCAGCATCCTGGCCCAGAGGCTGGGAATCTAGGGCTTTCCGCACCACCCACGAATAATTCTTCAACTATAGACAGCATCTTGCTATGCTCAACACACTGCTATATCCATGACTTAATGTGACCCTCCTTTCTGCTTCGGTCAATGGGGAAACTGAGGCTCGGGGAAGCAGACGTGACTTTCCCAAGGTCTCAGATCCAGCTGGCATCAGGGTCAAGCTGCAGAGTGCTCCATGAACAAGAGAAAGAAATCGAGCAGCCCTGCTTCGCATCCTGGCTTTGCCATCCGCAAGCTGCGTGACATCAAGCAAGTCACTTCCGCCCTGCAAGCTTCCCTCTCGTCATTCATCCTCTGAGCCTATCAGAAGAGTGTTTCGAGGGTTCAGTGATTCAGGGTGCCCACCTGGTTTGGGCAACGTTCAGAGCAAGGACACAGCTTCCGTGGCTGGGTGACCACCTTTGGGTGCGAGTATTCCTCTGGTCTCCCCGGTGTGATTTCCCGCGGGCTGGGCGCGGCCGGCTCATCTTCCGCCCACGTTTTCCCCTTGGGGGACCACGGCTGCCGCTGGGCGCTCCGCATGCCTGAGCTCAGTGTTCTCTGCCTCTGCCCTGGAGCCTGACAGCTTTCCAGGGCGGGCTGGGTCTCTCCTCCCCAGCGCATCGGTGCTGGAACCAGAGTTCAGAAAGGGACAGCGACCTGCCCGGCCGGCCAGGGCCAGGATGAGGGGAGCCAGGCGCCCAGGAGGCATTCAGTCTCAGGGGGCGTGGGGACTCAGCCTGCTATTCCACGCAGGGGATCAGCAGCCTTTTGCTGATTATAAAGCACACGGCGCCTAGAACGCCGCTCTCCATGAATCCAGGGAGGCTAACACACGATGGCCACTGTCCCTTCCAGACTGTCAGCCCCTCCTTCGGCTTCCGCCGTCCTCGCTCCATCCCCCCACCCTGCGAGGCTAAGGAGACCCCTGCTCTGCTGCTCAACTCTCCTCCTGTGGGTGGGCGGAGGGGGCGGCTCCCACCTGCACGGCGTCCAGCCCCGCGCTGTCCACCTATGGGCACCTCCGTGCTGTTCCAGGCAACGTGGCCACGGGGACCAGCTTGGCACAGAAGCACCGAGATCTCCACCCCAACCCAGGAGGGCAGCACAGCGCCCCTCCTTCGAGGTTTCTGAGAAGGCGGGCTGCGCAGAGGGGGCCTTCCGAATACAGACTCCCCCTGCCCCTGCCCTCACCTCCAGAACTTCCATCTGGACAGTAACAGCTCCTGTCTCCAGAAGCTGCTCCGGGCAGCTTCCAGTTGCACGCAGGATTAGACCCGGGGTGGCGGTTAGCTGATAAAGCGATGACCTCATCAGCACGGCTGGCTGGAGCCTGCCCCTCGGCCCCTTCCCCTGGGGCTCCAGAGGTGCCGCAGAGCCGGGGACCCAGGCTCAGAGCCTTGGGCAAGTCCCTTCCCCTCCCTACGCCTCTCACTGCGTCTGTGACACAGAGAGGGGCTGGCCTCTGCGGGTTTGTGCGGAAAGCCAGTAGCTAGTGACTCAAAAGCTAAGTAGGGGTACAGGCCTGTCATCCTGGCACTCTGGGAGGCTGAGGCCAGAGGATCTCCAGTTTGAGCCCAGCCTGGGCAAGTTAGTAAGAGCCTGTCTCAAAATACAAAATGAAAAAAATAGGACTGGGATGTAGCTCAGTGCAAAGGCCCTGAGTTCAAGTCCCAGTCTTGCAAAAAGAGAGAAACAGCCTGAGTTGGAGAGAATCCTGAGTCTGACCCCAGTAAATCACAGCCTTCCTGGACTGCTCCCCAAGAAACAGGCTGGACGGTTCTGGGGGGAAAGGGGGCCATTAGTCCCCGCTCGCACGCTCCCAAGCTGTATGCTCCCCGGCAAGCTGTCCCATCTTCTGGTACAACGAGGTCTGTGTCCTGGCCTCCCTGGCCCAAGCCTCCCAAGTGCTGATCCACAGGTGGCAGGAGGCAGGGGTTAAGGTCACAGACTCTGCATCACACACCTGGCCGCGGCCCACATGAGTGCCTAACCCTCTCCAGGACTCTGGGTTCCCCACCCCAAAATGGTGAGGGGCCCTGGGAACAATGACGACACTTGGAGCAAGGAATCCCACCTCAGCTTCGGTGTCTGCATTTGCGAGCTGACCCAGGACAGCTCGGGCAGAGCAGTGACAGCGCCCTAGGCCCCACGGAGCAGCAGACTGTCTCACAGACACACAGACCGACACACAGAGAGACACACAGACCGTCACACAGACACACAGACCGACACACAGAGAGACACACAGACTGTCTCACAGACACACAGACCATCACACAGAGAGACACACAGACTGTCTCACAGACACACAGACCATCACACAGAGAGACACCAGACTGTCACACAGAGACACACAGACTGCCACACAGACACACAGACTGTCACACAGAGAGACACCAGCAGGGCTCCAGCCACCCTGGGCTCACAGCCAGCTGAAGAGGGCGCCTTTCCCCCCGCGGACCTGTTCTCTGCTTAATGCGGGGGCGCAGGGCTGGGAAGCCTCGTAGTAGCTGTGTAGCTCTGGTCAAATCAGCCAGCCTCCCTGTGCCTCGCTTTCTTCATCTGGAGACAGGATGGCCACAGCCCTGTCTGCCTCGAGGATGAGTGAGGACCAGGTGGGTGAATGTCCCTGAAGGGCTCTGAGCTGCCCCAGCCTGCTCATCACACAGGCCTCTTCCTTTCTAACAATTTCAAGTTTCTGTTTCTCCTCATTTTAAGGTGACTTTGCAGCCCGTGGGACTGGAGGAGTCCCGGGAGGTCCTCGAAGAAGCTGCAGAGAGCAGAGAGCCCCAGGCCCCTGCTTGCTCCATGTCACCCCAAGTCCTCTCCCATGCAAAGCTGTTTAGGGAGGAACCAGAGGGTGGGGACACAGTAGCTGCCATTGTACACAGAGAGACACAGACTGTCACACAGGGAGACACAGACTGCCACACAGAGACACAGACTGTCACACAGAGAGACACAGACTGTCACACAGAGAGACACAGACTGTCACACAGAGACACAGACCGTCACACAGGGAGACACAGACTGTCACACAGGGAGACACAGACTGTCACACAGAGAGACAGACTGTCACACAGAGACACAGACCGTCACACAGAGAGACACAGACCGTCACACAGAGAGACAGACCGTCACACAGAGAGACACAGACCGTCACACAGAGAGACACACAGACCGTCACACAGAGACACAGACCGTCACACAGAGAGACACAGACCGTCACACAGAGAGACACACAGACCGTCACACAGAGAGACAGACTGTCACACAGAGAGACACAGACCGTCACACAGAGACACAGACCGTCACACAGAGAGACACAGACCGTCACACAGAGAGACACACAGACCGTCACACAGAGAGACAGACTGTCACACAGAGAGACACAGACCGTCACACAGAGACACAGACCGTCACACAGAGAGACACAGACTGTCACACACAGACACACAGACTGTCACACACAGAGACACACAGACTGTCACACAGAGAGACACACAGTTTTGTCACACAGACACACAGACTGTCACAGAGACAAACAGACTGTCACACAGACACACAGACTGTCACAGAGACAAACACAGACTGTCACACAGACACACAGACTGTCACACAGAGAGACACACAGACTGTCTCACAGACACAGAGACTGTCACACGGAGACACACAGACTGTCACACAGAGACACAGACCGTCACACAGAGAGACACAGACTGTCACACACAGAGACACACAGACTGTCACACAGAGAGACACACAGTTTTGTCACACAGACACACAGACTGTCACAGAGACAAACACAGACTGTCACACAGACACACAGACTGTCACACAGAGAGACACACAGACTGTCTCACAGACACACAGACTGTCACAGAGACAAACACAGACTGTCACACAGACACACAGACTGTCACACAGAGAGACACACAGACTGTCTCACAGACACACAGACTGTCACACGGAGACACACAGACTGTCACACAGAGAGACACACAGTCACACAGAGAGACGCCAGACTGTCACACGGAGACACACAGACTGTCTCACAGACAGACACACATGCAGACACCCATGGCCCCCATCCCCAGCCCAGCTGTCATCACCTGCTGCACCTCCAGCCCCCCTGAAAGGACCCCAGACAGGGCTCCCGAATCCCCCGGCCCCCTGAGGACCACCCGTCACCCCCATGCCTGTGGGCAGAAGCTCGCTGACAGAGCAGTTGAAAGCCCGATGCCAGGCCGGGCGGGACCTTGGACCCCTGATGGAGAGACTGTCAGGCGCACCGCAGAGCTTTGAGAAAGTGCCACCACCCGTCACAGCAGGATGACGGGGGGGCAGAACGCCGTCCTTATCTGAACTGTTTTCCAACTTCGTTTTTCTTCATTTTTAGGTTTCTTTAAAAATTTAAAATGGAGATAATTTTTAAGTATTGTAAGTAAATAATAATACCGGTGGGATTCTGATACGGCCAAATCCAAAATGTGGCAGGCGGCCTGGGCCCAAACCGGCTCTGTCCTGTGTCCGTGAGCTGGGTAACCCGCTAGGAAAAGGGTCTGGGGCCAGCGAGGCGTTGGCGCCTGTGCGGCCTCAGGTCCCGCGTGGGAAGTCGCCCTCGCAGTGCCTCGGGTGGTGGGGAGCTGGGGGCCCGAGTCTGGAACCCCGGTCCTCACAGTCCCCCCACAGGTGCTGCACATCACGGCGAACGGAGGATGGTGGGGCCGTGAGCCGAGCGGCCCGGAGCCGAGTTTGGTCTCCACGGAGGGTGCAGCCTCCTTTGGGGCTGTTTAGGGACTGACTGTGGGCGGGGCCTCCACTGGAAACCCGCGGGGAGTCGGAGGCAGCAGGCGGCGATCAGCACGCAGCAGGTGTTTGTGTGTGTGTGTGTGTGTGTGTGTGTGTGTGTGTTGGGGGGGCCATACAATAGGAGCAGTAGAAATGCATTAAAGGCCAGGCGTGGTGGCACACGTCTGTAATCCCAGCACTCAGGCGGCTGAGGCAGGAGGATCACTGTGAGTCCGAAGCCAACCTGAGCTCCATAGTGAGTTCAAGGCCAGCCTGAACTGCATAGTGAGACCCTGTCTCAAAAACTAGGGCTGGGGATTTAGCTCAGTGACTTAAGTGCCTGCCTGGCAGGTGTGAAGTTGTAAATTCAATCCTCAGTACAAAAAAAGAAAAAAAAAAAGCACCAAAGAATGAAAGAGATTCTAGGACAGCATCTGCATCATAGAGCAGGAACCAGCACCCCAAATCCAGCTGACTGACTTTATTTTTAAATTACCATCGTATTAAAATATAATTCACATGCCATGTAATTCCCCCCTTTAAAGTAACAATTTACTGGTTTTTAGTATACTTGTAGATAAGTGCAATTATCACCAAAGTCAATTCTAGGACATTTTTATCTTCTCCAAAAGAAACCTTTACCTATCAACCTCTTATTTCATATCATCCCACCACTAGGCAACTACTTATCTACTTTCTGTCTACATAGATTTTTCTATTCTGTATATTTCATACAAATGTGTCTTGGTTACCTTTTTCTTGTTGCTGAGACAAAATACCCAACATCCAAAGTTAAGGAAGAAAAGGTTTATTTAGCTCACAGTTTGTGGAGGGTTCAGTCCATAATCAGCTGGCTCCGAGGGAGGGTGGCATGGCACAGGGGCAGCAGTGCATGGCAATGGAAAACAGCAAAAGCAGCAAGAGCAAAAAGGGAGGAGCACATAAAGAAGGCTCTTTCTGTCCCTTATATTGTATGTAGGCTACACCCACTTGGATGTAGCACTCACACCTAGCATTGGACCATGAGTCATTCACAAACTCTAGAAACCCACCTCCCTGACTGCACGAGGCTTTGGGGGTGACATCCAGACTCAAACCATAACCAAATGCAATCACCTAAGATGTGATCTTTTATAAGTAGCTTCACGGACTTGGCATACTTCCTGTGTGTCTCCATTCTTCAGTCCTTTTCATGATTAAATGGTATTTCATTGTGACATACACCACATCTGTTCATCCATTCTTCTCTCGATGGACATTTGGGTCCATGGACACTTCAGCCATCATGATGAGTGCTGCTCTGAACGTTTAGGCGTGGATGTGAGTGATGGGGTTCCAGATGGGTTTTCTGGGTTCTCATGCATGACAAAGACCTGGACGTGGCACGTGACAGTAAAGCACCAAAGTTTAATGAAACCTTATTAGGCAGTGGTATGCTCGGAGTGAGTGGGTTCACACCAGCAGAAGGGAAAGGGGTACAAGCACTGGAGGCATTGGGTTTAAGAATTTTAAGTGTTGCGTGGGTCTAGGGTGCCTCTCACTGGGGCTTCCAGGGCAAGATGGACAATGCGATGGGCAGGGCACTGAGTCCAGTCGGCTGCGTCTACTGTCCATGTCCTTTCCCATAATTCCCTCTGTTACAATTGGATGTATGAGATGCAGTCCATATGCATGAGGCTTCAGTGAGCTCCGGGGAAGGAAGGTGGCTGCAGGGCTTGCCAGAGAATTGGGCGCACATGCGTCCTGGTTTATGGGATTTTTCCAGAAGTCTTTATTTCTCCCATCTCTGCCTCTGGGTAGAGGCCTTGGGACAAAGCTCAGGGAGTTGGTCCTTGGGCATTGCCCAGGTTCACGGGAGTGGAAGGGAGGGGTCCCATAGCCCCCGTTGTGCCATCTGTCATATGTCCATGTTTTCACTTGGAGCTGTTTCCACTTGTCTGGGGTGGATACCCAGGAGTGGAGTTGCTGCTACCTGTTTTTGTTAATAGTGTTTTATGAGCGGACATTTGACATGGGGCGGAGGCGTGGCTCAGGGTGGAGTGCTTGGGAAGGAACAGCCCACTTCTCTGCTCCTGCCCAGTCATCTCTAGCTGGGCTCCCCTGGCCCAACCCAGCTGGAAGCTGAGGACTAGGAGGTCATTTCATGCACTGAGCGCGAGAGGCGCAGAGCCGCAACAAAGGCAGAAGCAGGTTATGGAGAACAGGGGACGACAGCAGCATACCGCCGGAAAGGGGAGGACAGACACCCTGTGGGAAAATGGGCAGAGTCCGGGGCTGGGCAGCTCGTGACTGAGCAAACAGAACTGCCCACAAGTTTATGTCGGTAGCTGGAAAAAGACAGATGAGGCCTGCTGTGTGGCGAAGTCCAGCACCTACTGCTGGGGGGTGGGGCGGTAGAGGCAGCAGCACTCGGCATATTGCTGGTGGAGACACGAAACATTGCAGACCTTTGGGAAGCAGCGGGTCAGCTTCCTGGGATTTACTCCATGGAAATAAAGACTCCAACAAAGGACTTACGTGCAAGAGAAGACACCATCATATTCACAGTCACCCATCCTATTTTGAGGCGCTTTTCTCTAGCCTGGTGTAGTGGCCTGTGCCTGTAATCCCTGAACTCTGGGAGGCTGAGGCAGGCGTATAGCCAGTGAGAGCCCAACCTGGGCAATTTATCAACTTAGCAAGACCCCGTCTTGAAATAAAAAATAATAAAGGGCTGGATTGCAGCTCAGTGTGAAGGCCCTCAGTTCAATCCACAGTACAAAAAATCAACTTGCCCACTTCAGAAGTTTATGATCTCAGGTGTTTTGTTTTGTTGTTTTCCACAGTCACAGAAAGCTGACTCTGTTTGCCAACAGTCCCATTTTGAGAAGAAGAAGCCGTGACAAGCTCTCCATCCATAAATGTACACAGAAATGGATGCATAGGGCTGAATGAGAACAGACCATGCAGGCAGACACCCTGGTTGTTGGCCTGGGTGTGGGGGTGCTGTGGGGAGCCAAGACATGGAAAAAGAGGAGCTGGAGGAGAAAGAAAACTAACTGCTACATACAGTGTGTATGGAGATGGTGGGTTAGGTTAAGACATTTTAAACCAAAAAGTTGGTGGCCACAGTACTGAGGACAGACTAGAGGGGCCAGTGGGAGGTCACAGTTTCCACACAGGCAAGAGAAGATGGCGACTTAGGCTACAGAGTGGCCACGGATGGAGAGAAAAGGATGTGTGTGAGATGCGCCCAGCAGACGAGAAGAGCAGGACAGGGACGGGCTGGCAGAGGAAGGGAGACAGGGAGGGTGATTCCCAGACTGCTGGCACGGGGAGCCCGGATTCCTCCTCAGTCTTCCCGCTGTGGAGCGGCTGCAGCGTGCAGGCAGGACCCTCACTGGGTCGCAAGGACCCGAGGCCTGGCTTGTGCCCACTTGGTAGCATCCTTACATTCACGTCCACTCTGTTAGTGTGCACCCACTGCGCAAGAAAGGCCCCCGGGGAGCCCACTCTAAAACCACCAGGCGGGGCTTTGGGGAAAAAGGAACCTTTCCTCACTGTTGGTGGGAGTGTCGACTGGTGCAACCACTGTGGAAATCAGTGTGGAGATTCCTCAAGAAACTAGGACTAGAGGTTCCATTGGACCCAGTTATTCCCCTCCTTGTATCTTCCTGAAAGAATTAAACACGTCATGCCACGGCAATATGCGCATACCCATGTTTATCCTGGCACAATTTGTAATAGCCAAATCTTGGAAACAGCCCAAGTGCCCATCAACTGGTGAATGGATAAAGATGTGGTCTTTTCCTACAATGGAGTATTGCTTTCCCATAAAGAAGGGTGAACTTGCGACATTCCTGGATAAACAGATGCACCTTGAGGCCATACTCTAAGTGAAATAAATCAGACACACATATGTAAATACCATGTTGTTTCTCCGGTGTGAGAAACTGAAAGTGTAAAACAGGACTAAAATGTATAATAGGTATTGTGAAATAGGAAGAAAATGTTCAAATGAGGAGGAGGACCAAGGAGGGAAAATGGAGAAAGAAGGGAAAAGTAAAAAAAAAAGAGAGAGAAAAGAAGGAAAAAATGGAAACAGCTTTTGTAAATGGGGAGGGGAGAAAGGGTTGAAGGGAAGAGAACGAAGTTATATCATGCAGAGGTACAAATTCTCTATGATGAATGCGATCACTGTGTATATCTAAAATGTGCCAATAAAATCTGATTAAAGAAAAATAAATCCCTTAGGAGGGATACAGCACTACAGGAACACCACCAGTGGGTGACATGAGCCCTAGAAGGGGTCTTGGGGTTTCCAGACGAGGAGGGAGGGGACCCCCCCTGCTTAGAGTGCTCCCTGAAGGCTTTGGGGAAGAAGTGACTTTTGAAGGGTGGGCGCGATTTGGAAGCACAGATACAGGCAGTTTTGTTTTTTTAAAAGGAAATTCTTCCCATTTTTAAAGGATCAACTTGAAGCCTGCCTTCCTGCCGCCTGGGTCCTGCTGGCTGGAATGAGTCTTGTTTTCCCCAGCACGCTCTGCCCCGTCCCCACAGCGAGGCCATGTGTGTGTTTGCAGGCCTCGCCTGCCTCTGAGGTCCGGACAGCCTCTCCCAACTTACTGCCGGGAGCCAGCATCACCCCCCGCTGAGGTGGTTCTCGGTAAAATGTGCACGGATCTGCACACAACAGCACTCCTGCAAGCCCCACTACTCAGGAAGGATCAGGCAGGAGGACTGCAAGTTCAAGGCTAACGAGGGCAACGCAGCAAGACTTTTGTCTCAAAATCTTAAAACACAAAAACTAAAAGGCCTGGGGATGTCACTGACTGGTAGAGCAAACCTAGGTTTGGGTTTGATCCCCTGTCCCCCCAACCACCACAAAGTGTTGAATGAGAGGGTGTAACCAGTCTTGCAGCTGATTTCTGTCTGACTACCCACTGCATTTTTATCAGTAGACCTAGCAACATCCACATGTTTATTTTTCTCTGTTCAAGAAGTCAGCAAGCATTTCCCAGTATCTTTATTTCCTGAGTCAAGCCAGGAAAACTTGTTTATTAGAAACAAGGACTGGCAGTTTGTGTATGAAGCCTTCACCACGTCCGGCACCATACAAAGTGCTTTATGGACTTTATTTACATAGGCTTTTGATGTCTGTTTCACAACTGGGAGAGCAGGAATTTAGCAAGACCAGTCATTGCAGGGGTTGCTCTGTTCTTGGCTATTGTGACTAATGTTGAGCTGACCATGGTGGGGTACAAAAATCTCTTAGGATACTGATTTCAAATCCTTTGTATATACCCAGTAATAGGATTGCTAGATCACATGGTAGTTCTATTTTTAATTTTTGAAGAACCTTCGTATTATTTTCCATAATGGGATGCTTTAGTCAGCTCTTTATCATGAGGATAAAATACATGACGTTCACAAATTTAAGGGGGCAAAGTTTGTTTTGTTTCAGAGGGCTCAGTTCATGGTCACCTGGCTCCAAGTCAACCACATGATGGCAGCACGGCCTGGTGAAAGAAAGCTGCTCACCTCAGAACAGCCAGCAGCCAGGAAGAGAAGGAAGAGCCAGAGAGAGAAGGGGCAGGGAAAGGTATATACCCTTTGAAGGCCCACCCCCGCCCCAATTCACTTCCTCCAGCCAGACCTCATCTCTTAACATTACATTCAGCCATAAATTAATCAATAGATTAACCTATCAGTGAGGTTAGTGCCTCATGATCTAATCACCTTCCAAAAGCCCTGCTTCTGAACATATGAGCCTGTAGGGGGACATTTTTGATCCAAATCATAACGTGTTAGTATTAATCTTCATTCCCACTAACAATGTACAGTGTGTTCCCTTTTGTCCGTATCCTTACCAACACTTGTTAGCATTCATTTTTCTTTTTTAATACTGGGAATGGAACCCAAGGCCTTGTGCAGGTAGGCAAGAGTGCTGCCACTGAGCTACACCCCAGTTCCCATCTTTTGTCCTTTTGATTGTATCCATTCTAACAGGTATGAGGTGATTATATTATTATTTTTATATTATCTTTAGCCCTTTGTGTATCTTCTTGTGAGAAACACCTAGGCAGGTCCTTTGACTATTTTTAAAATCAGTTTATTTGTGGGTTTTACTAATATGCTTTGAGTTCCTTACATATTTTAGATATCAAGTCCTTATCAGATAAATGGTTTGTACCGAGCCGGGCGTGGTGGCGCACGCCTTTAATCCCAGCACTCGGGAGGCTGAGGTAGGCGGAGCATTGTGAGTTCGAGGCCGGCTTGGGCTACAAGTGAGTGCAAGGCTGGCCTGAGCTACATAGTGCGACCCTGCCTCAAAAAACTAGGGCTGGGAGTTTGGCTCAGTGCCTTAAGCGCCTGCTCTGGCAGGCGCAAGGTTGTGAGTTCAATCCCCGGTGCCGCAAAAAAAAAAAAAAAAAAAAAATTTAAAAAAAAAAAAAGGTTTGCACCACCTCACTTACATGAGGAATTTAAAACAGTCAAAGTCATAGATGCACAGGATAGATCTCAGGTAATCAGAATCATCTATCATTTCTTTGTGGCAACTCTCAGGTATGGTGAGGATATTACGGAACAAGGATTCTGAATGGGTCACCAGAGAAACAATAAATATAAAAGTTGTTAGCATTTAATAAATACTCCATTCCAGATGGGCATAGTGGAATATGCCTGTGATTCCTGTGCTTAGGTAGGCTGAGGCAGGATGATCACACTTAGGGAGGGTGAGGCAGGAGAACCACAACCTTCAGTCCTGGGTGGCTTAGTGAAAATAAAAATTTTTTTAAAAAAAATTTAAAACACTGATGATATACTCAGTGGTAGAATACACCTGGGTTCAATCCTCAGTACTGGAAAAGTTTCATTACTTCTCTCTCTCTCTTCTTTCCCTTTTCCTTTGAGGATTAAGAACCAGACTTTGAAGCCAAGCAGATCTGAGCTAAAATGCTGGTTCAGCCACTGACCTTCAGGAAGCCACTTAACCTCTCTGGGCTTCAGCTTTCACATCTTCAAAGCAGGGAGAGTAGCAGACACTATTTCATTGCTGCTTACGTGCATCGGGAAACACACACGAGGAATCTGAGCACAGTACTGAATGTGCGGTAAGTAATCAGTCAACTGGCAGTCGCTATTATCAATCCTTTTGGCTCTGAACCTGTCCCTAAGTGGCTGAGCGACTCTGGGAGGGCCTTGCCCTGTGGGCCCCAGTTTCCCTCTGTGCAGTGAGCGTGTCTGGCTGTGTCGGCCTTTCCGGGTGTAGCACGCCCGATGACCTCACACGATGAAAAGTGCACCCGTGTCACTTTAAGTTACAAGAACCCTTGGATGGAAGGAGAAAAAATACAACTAAGAGCACACATGATTTTGTGGATATTGTCTGTAGCGAAGCTAAGTAAAAAGCAATGATTTGAAGTAAAAGGCATCAGTTAAATGACAGATCAGGTGGTACAGAGCTGGCCGAAGTCGGAGAGGAGAGCTGTGAGCAGCTGGGTTTGGGAAGGTCTGGGCTGGGCGATCTGGCTTTGATTATATGGCTACCTGGAGAAACTGGCTGGCAAGTGACTTGATAGGGGACCCCTTGTATTCCCTGCACCCATTCGCGCAAGCGGCCAGGCTCTTCGAGGCCTCATTGCCAGGAGTTTGGGCTAATGCCCTTTCAGTACACGTTGCAAAAATAACATAAATAACTCATCCCGGGACTTCAAACATGCCACCTCAGATGTATGGCGGGAGATTACAGGTTCCCGAGAAGCAGCCCCTCCGTCATCCCCCGGCTCACAGGCTTGCTGGGCAGCTGAGATCAATGCTTTGGTTTTACGGGCAGCTGGGACACGTGACTGGTCCCCAAATCCTTTGCTTTATGGGTTGTTTACACATTCCTAGTGAGAAATGGTTTACATTCTGAGCCCTGAGCACACTCCTAAATCAGCTGCCGGGTTCCTGCGGCTGGAGTGAAAGGGATCTGTGTGTCGGTGGGCACCAGGAGGCAAGGGAAGAACAGAGGCAGGCGGCACAGGCCTGGGGGGCCTGCAGGGGCCCCGGGTTTCCTGTCCCTGGCACCTGGAAGCTATTGCTGAGGGGCTGGGGAGACTGTGCAGGGCCTGAAGTGGGGAGCAACCGAGGGGGACACAGGCACAGTTACACAAGGTGTCCTGGGCTCTCACTCCGTGCGGATGCTTGGCACACACCAGCTCGTGGAGTTCCCACCAGGGCCCTGGGAGGCTGGAATTATTCCCATTTTCGGATGAAGAACCAGAGGCTCAGAGACGTGAAGTGAGTTGTTCTCGGTTCTGCAGCTGGCTCTGCGGTGTCCAAGAAGAATTCCAACTGTTCTTGGATCAAGGCAGAGGTGGTGGTCTCACCACTCTGCTCTCCAGTCACTGGGGCTCCACGGAAGCCACTGAGCTGGAAGTGAGAAGACATCTCCTGTCGTGGGCAGGGAGGATTAGGAGAAGGCAGTTCCTGTCTGGTTTTCCCCTGATTTGGCTAAGTCAC
>RJWM01040666.1:0-15225 GCA_004363535.1 Dasyprocta punctata
AGAATGGACAAGAAATGACTCAGAGCTGCCTGTACTGCCAATCTGCACTGCTGGTGGGTAGCAGGTTTATTTATGTTTTGTTTAATTTAGCTTACATTTTGTCACAATTAGAGAACAATTTTATATTTCATTACTATAATGTCCTGCCTGTCTCCTTGCCTCACAGCCCTCCACAAGTACAACTCTCAAGTAACAATCTCCTTTGCCCAGTTTTCTGTCTTGTATTTGCTGATCTCATGGCTGACAGTAATTCAGGATGTATTATGCTGTCTCTCTGACATAGATGCCCATGCCTGGAAATTGGGAGAGTCCTAGCAAGTACCAAATACTAGAATGATGTACCATTTCTCCTAAAAGGCAGAGATAGTGTGCTTTGAGAGGTGACGGTAGAAGCACAGTTCCATGGCAGAGGTGAAAACATGGTAATGATTACTAAACTCTGATAACTAGATCTAGGTGGTGGTGTTTCTTATCTTGGTTGGGAAAGATTAAAAAAAAAAAAAGATGACTTCTGCTTTTGGACATTATGGAGTTACAGGGTCTTGATTTCTTTTCCTGTCTTGAACAACTGAAATGCTACAGACTGGACAACTGACAGCATGGAAGAGTGATCTCTTGAGGAAGGGAATCAAGTAAAATGAGAGGCCCCTGGGGGCCCGCTGGAGGGAATCTTCAGGCTGTGTGGAGGAGGAATGCTGAGTAGAGTTCAGCAGTCTCCAGACCTTGAGTTCAGGGAGGCCAAGCCAAATAGAATTCACAGGACAGAATATCACTGACAACAAGAGAGAAATGAAGACTGGTATGGTAGTACATGTCTATAATCCCAGCCCTTGGGAAGCTGAGGCAGGAGGATCACCATGAGTTTGAAGCCAGCCTGGGCTACATAGTGGCTACATAGTGATTTTAAGACCAGCCTAAAAACCACACAAGGAGATCTTGTCTCAGAAGCGGGGAGAAGGGGTACATGGTGGCGCATGCTTGAAATTCAGCACTTGGGAGGCTGAGGCAAGAGGATTGCTGTGCATTTGAGGCCAACCTTGGCTACAAAGTGAGTTCAAGTCAGCCTGAACAGCTTAGTGAGACCCTGTGTCAAAAAGACCAAAATAAATAAATAAATAAAGACTGTCTCAAATTAAAGAAAAATTCCAAAAACTTATAGCCACCATCAAGCTAAAAGGCACTAAACCATCTGATGATTTCCCACTGAGATCAGGAATAAGGATAGGATGTCGCCTCCATTGCTTTTTAACTAGAAATCCTAGTTAAAACTAGGACTTTTTAACCAGAAGTCCTAATTAAATATTACACAAGAAAAGAAAAGGCATGCACACTGGTAGGGAAGAAATAAAACAGTGTTTGAAGATAAGATGACATTGTGCAAAAGTCTATCACTTTCCTAATTAACAACAATAAACAAGTAGAATTTAAAATTTAAAAAACTTTTTTTTTTTTTTTTTTTGCTTTTTGGTTTTTTGAGACAGGGTCTCATTAAATAGTTCAGGCAGGCCTTGAGCTCACTTTGTAGCCTAGGCTGGTCTCAAACTCACAATGATCCTCCTGCCTCAGCCTCCCAAGTGCTGGGATTACAGGCATGAGCCACTATCCTGGCAAAAACATTATGATTTACACAAACGCCTAAAAAATGAAATACTTAAGTAAAAGTCTAACAAAATACATACAAATCAGCCAGGCATGGTGGCGCACAACTATAATCCCAACGCTTGGGAGGTTGAGGTAAGATGATTGCCCTAAGTTCAAGGCCAGTTTGAATTACATAGTGAGACCCTATCTCAAAAAACAAAACAAAAAAACATACAAGTCATATATGGAGAAAACTGTAAACTTCTGCTGAAAAATATCAGAAGGAAATAAATGGAGAGCTAGTTCATGTCTATGCACTAGGAGACTCAATTATAAAAAGATGTCAGAACCCAGAGTGGTGGTACACACTTGTAATCCCTGCACTCAGGAGGCTGAGGCAGGAGGATCATTGCGAGTTCAAGACCAGCCTGCACTATAAAGTGAGCTCAAGGCCAGCCTGAACTGCATAGTAAGACCCGTCTCAAAAAGACACATGCACACACACAAAAGATGTCGGTACTTCCCAATTTGATCTACAGATTCCCAGTAAAAACCCCAGCAAGTTATTTTGCAGATATTAACAAACTGATTCTAAATTATATATGTAAGTCAGGCATGGTGGCACACATCTGTAATCCAGGACCCGGAAGCTGTAAAACTGGAGGAATTCATCTGTAATCCAGGACCCGGAAGCTGTAAAACTGGAGGAATTCATCATTGGAACCCAAAACTACAAGAAATTTAAAGAAGTCTTCAGGGAGCCAGGAGTGGTGGCACATGCCTGTAATCCCAGCACTTGGAACTGCTGAGGCAAGAGGATCATTTCAAGTTCAAGACTAGCCTGGGCTATAAAGTGAGTTCAAGGCCAGCCCAAACTGCATATTGAGACCCTGCCTCAAATACACCAAAAAAAAAAAAAAAAGTCTTTAGGGTTAACAAAAATTATAGCAAACAAATATGGATCTATAAAAATAAATGAGAAGGGTGCCAGGTATGGTGGCACACACCTGTCGTCTTTGTCATCTTAGCATTTAGAAGGCTAAGGCAGGAGAATTTCTGTGAATTCAAGGCCAGTCTGGGCTACATAGCTAGACTCTGTCTCAAAAGACAAAAAAACAAAAAGCCAGATGTGATGGTGTATGCACTTGAGAGGCTGAGGCAGAAGAATTGCTGAGAATTCAAGGCCACCCTGCATTACAAAGCAAAACCCTGTCTCAAGAAAAATAGAGAGAGAGAGAGAGAGAGAGAGGAGACAAACAGTAGCATAGTAGTTTAAAATGCGATTAATTGATTTTTACAGAACTATGTCCCCATTACATTTTATTTATTTTGAGATAGCATCTCCCTAAATCCTTAAATTACCCAGGCTGAGCTGGAACTCACAGTCCTTTTGCCTCAGCCTCCTAAAATGCTGGAATTACAGGCCTGCACCACCACATCGAGTTTTACAATGTGATTTATGATAGAGGATTTGTACCATATGGGTATGAACTAGAGACTTAGGGTCAACCATATATGTGATTGCTCCAGTTAAAACTCTGAACAGCAAGGGCTCAGATGAGCTTCCATGGTTGGCAGTGCTCTGAGTACCATCACGCCTTAATGCCAGGAGGGTAACATCTTTGAGGCAACAGGAGCTTTATTTATTTTTTTCTTTTTTTAGTACTGGGAATTGAACTCACAACCTTGTGATTGCCAGGCAGGTACTGTGCCACTGAGCTATATCCCCAGGCCAGGAGTTTTACATTTAGCATCCTCTGTGCCCTGTGTGTCCCTTCCTTTGGTTCTAGTCTATTATAAATCGCTACAATGCAACCGTAGTTGAAAGTACATAAGTACTTTCTTGAGTTCTATGAGTCATTCTAGCACCTGATGGAACCCGAGGCTCATCATATGGATGCCTGGTGGCGCACTTGTGTAATCTCAGCACTCAGGGAGCTGAGGTGGGAGGATCATTGCAAGTTTGAGACCAGCCTGGGCTACAAAGTGAGATCCTGTCTCAAAAAGACCAACAAACAAACAAACAAACAAACAACAAAAAAAAAATCATATAGATGCCTAACAGAGGGTGACCCTAGAGATGCCTGCCCTTGTGACTGTATCTGAAGACAGGAAAGCCTGATAGGGGCCATTCCCTCAGATTGTGCACTTGCTTAAACCCCACTATGACTAATCAGCAATAAGAAAGGAACAAACCTCAATAAATGTATCTGTGGGTGAATGCTGAGTGATATTATAAAATGAACCAGAGCCTCCTCTCATAAAGAGTATGCACTCTATGGTTATATTCATACAGAAATCTAGCTCTAAAATGACAGAAAGCAGATCAGTGGTTGTCTGGGCATGGAGAGGTATAGGATGGATTCCAAAAAGGGATGAGGAACATTTTGGAGGTGTGTAGATATGTTAAATCATTTCCTACATATCAGAATTCACCAAACCGTATACTTTAAATGTGTGCATTTTATTTGTATCAATTACACTTCTTCAATTTTTTTGAATTTAAAAACTGGATATCTTCCCAGAAGAACTGAAAATATTATACCACAGCAATATACTTGCACCCATGTTTATAGCTGCACAATTTGTAATAGCTAAATCTTGGAAACAAGCCGGGTGTGGTGGCGCATGCCTTTAATCCCAGCACTCGGGAGGCTGAGGTAGGAGGAGCGTTGTGAGTTCGAGGCCAGCTTGGGCTACAACGCGAGCGCAAGATCGGCCTGAGCTACATAGTGGACCCTGCCTCAAAAAACCAGGGCTGGGAGTTTGGCTCAGTGACTTAAGCCCCTGCCCTCGCAGGTGCGAGGTTGTGAGTTCGATCCCCAGTGCCACAAAAAAAAAAAAGAAAGAAAGATAAACTCAAGGCTTTTATAGGTAAATGGCTGCAACCAGAGACCATCCTCATAATGAAACAAATCAGACTTGCATATGTAAACATAGTATTGTCTCCCTATTGTAAGAAACTGAAATAGTAAATAAGATCCAAAAGGTACAATGGATATTGTGAAAGGGAAAGAAACTGCTCAAAAGGAAAGAACAACTGGGATAGGGTAAAGGAAAAAAAGAAGGAAGAGAAAAAAAATATATATATGTATATACACGATAGCTAATATAACTGTACTACTAATTCTATTAGTTTGTTGAAAGGAACAGTTAGTGCTTATGTTGTTTGGTTAATTTTGCATACCTATATCTGGTAATCTGAGCAACTATTTTGAAGATAACAACATGTAATATAATAACCATTGCTAATTTCCTGTGATCTTGTTTTGAAATTCTGTATTGTTTTTGTATATAATTTATGGTATTGAGTAGTTAAGGGCACTTCTGGCTACAGGTGACAAAAATCCAAATCAAATTCTCAATAAGAGATGGGGAATAAAAAAGAAGGTGTAGATCCATGTAAAGGAAATATCCATGAGCCAGGCATGGTGGCACACGCCTTTAATCCCAGCCCTCAGGAGGCTGAGGTAGGAGGAGCATTGTGACTTCAAGGCCAGCTTGGGGTACAACACGAGCACAAGGCAGACCTGAGCTACATAGTGCGACCCTGCCTCAAAAAAACTAGGGCTGGGAGTTTGGCTCAGTGGCTTAAGCGCCTGTCTGGCAGGCGCAAGGTTGTGAGTTTGATCCCCGGTGCCTCCAAAAAAAAATAAAAAAGGAAATATCCATGGTTTCACTAGTTTAAGGCGTGGTGAGATTCAGGTACTCAAATGTCACATGGTCTCCAGTGCTATCTGTTCTGCAGCTTAGTTTTCATCTGTCTTGGCCAGTGCTCCTGTCAGAGTGACAAAAAGGTCCTCCTGCAGCATGAATAAGACTTACACTCTACTTTTTATTTATATCTTTTTTTTTTTTTTTTTTCCCCGGCACCGGGGATTGAACTCACAACTTCGCGCCTGCCAGGGCAGGCACTTAAGGCACTGAGCCAAACTCCCGGCCCTTTTATTTATATTTTATTTATATATATTTTTAAAACTGATAACCAGGTTCTATCTCACTTTAATTTTTTTTTTTTTTTTTGAGACAGGGTCTCACTATGCAGTTCAAGGTTGTCTTGAACTCACTATGAGGCCCAGGTTAGCCTCAAACTCACAGTGATCCTGCCTCAGCCTCCAAAGTGCTGGGATGACAGGTGTGCGCCACCACCCAGCTACCTCACATTAATTAAATGAGAATTTCAGTAGGTGGAGCCCTTGTGCTAATGTTTTTAAAAATACAGTATTAGTGATTCTAATATGAAAACGGGGTGAAGCCGGGCGTGGTGGCGCACGCCTTTAATCCCAGCACTCGGGAGGCTGAGGTAGGCGGAGCGTTGTGAGTTCGAGGCCGGCCTGAGCTACATAGTGCGACCCTGCCTCAAAAAACCAGGGCCGGGAGTTTGGCTCAGTGCCTTAAGCGCCTGCCCTGGCAAGTGCGAGGTTGTGAGTTCAATCCCCGGTGCCGCCAAAAAAAAAAAAAAAAAAAAAGAAAACGGGGTGAAATAACATTAGCCTGTGGGACAGGTGGGGAAGGTCAAAGGGTGTCATCTTTGGAATTCACTTCCCTCCCACCAGGTGCAGCATCTCCACATCCATCACTCTCCCCAACCAGGTAGGGCTTCCCTGAGTTTCCGAGAAATAGCAAAGAAAAGGGATGCAACAGAGAATTCTCGGGTATTTTGGTTCTGGGGCAGGACTCCTCAAGCTGTCATCCAAGGAGGGACTCCAGCAACTCCACGATTGTCAGCAGGCCCACTAAAACTGCAGCCAAAGTTAAGGGCCCATAACTGTTAGCAGATTTGTAAAGGGGTCCAAATGCCTAAGAACCAGCATTGGAGCAGCACGGGGAACTGTTGCACAGGTACTGGGTGCAGGGGATGAGTAGGGAGAAGGAAAACTAAAGGGCTTGGAAGGCTGAGTCACAGGTTGGCCGCAGCAGCCTGGAGTGGATCCACCGTCTCCTGGGAAGTGACTGCTCTCATCTAGATGTACACAGAACACAGTTATTCTGGCTGCCACAGCCCTGGGCCTTCTCCAGCTGGTTCCCAGACTCACCAGCCTGCTCCAGGGTGCTGACCCAGCCCCGCCTTTTCCAGTTAAGTGGGCATGATTTCCTGAAGAGGAGAGATCAGGGGGGGCCTCCACCCTTCAGCACTAATCTCACACATGTAGATGGGGGGGACACTTGGCTCTTCTTGTCCTTCCCAAAGGGGTGGACAAAGCCTGTGACCACAGTGGGCTGTGGAAAGGAACCCATTCTTTGGAGCTAAATGATGTGTTTATCTAGGCTGACCTTTCCACCTAGGCTCAGTCCTTAGAGGAGAAACTTCCTGACCTCAAGATATCCTTTAAGGACATGAGACAAAAGAGTTCAAAAGATCGTCACAATAATTAGTCATTGTCAGCACTAAGTAGGTATAATTTTTTTTTTTTTTTTTGCACCTGGGATCGAACTCACGACCTTGCACTTGCCAGGAAGTAGCTATAATTTCTAAGAACATGTTCAGCTCGAAGTTCAGTGATTCAACCCATTCTTAGAAAATTACTAATGAAAGTTAACAAAGCAATGACTCACAGCCCGTGCCCTCGGTTGTGAAAATAACATACACAAGTCACAATTAGAAAGAAAAGTAGCATGTGTTGACACATGCCTATAATTCTAGCACTCTGGGAGGCTAAGGCAGGAGGATTGAAAGTTCAAGCCCAACCTGGCCAACTTTGCTTTTTTTTTTTTTTCCCTCGGTACCAGGGCTCAAACTCACAACTTCGTGCCTGCCTGGCAGGCACTTAACCCACTAAGCCAAACTCCCAGCCCTATTTTTTTTTTTTTTTTTTTTTGAGGCAGGATCGCACTATGTAGTTCAGGCCAGCCTTGCTCATGTTGTAGCCCAAATTGGTCTCGAACTCACAACGCTCTTCCTACCTCAGCCTCCTGAGTGCTGGGATAAACAGCGTGCACCACCACGCCCAGCATTTTTTTGTCGTTGTTGTTAAGAACAGAAATATTTATTGAAAGAAAGCTTCTGTCTGAGAGAGAGACAGAAGGGGTCCCGAGTGGGTTGCCATCAACTTTGCAATTTAGCAAGATCCTGTCTCAAAAATAAAAACTAGTGATGACCCACTTTTGGGTCCCTTCCTATCTCTCAGGAGCTATCTCTCCCAATAAACTTTTCTACTCTAAAATAAATAAATAAATACTAAAATTGGGGGAGGGTGTAGCTCGGCAGGAAGGCCCTGACTTCAATCCCAGTACCACAAAGGAAGGAAGGAAGGAAGCAAGGAAGGAAAGGAGAGAGGGAAGGAGGAAGGCTACTGTGTCGTTATAAATTTGCTCTAAGACACCAAGGTAAGAAACATCCTCCTCAAATAGGCAAGGTTAGGGAGAGCTTCAATCATATCTTAGGAGGATCTCACTCTTCCCCAAAGTCATCGATAAGACTAGGAGAAAGACCACCGCTCTCCAGTCTGTCCACAGAGATACCGACCAGGTCCGCATGTCTAGTGTTTCCCATTCGTGGGACCCTCTTTGTACCCTGTGAAACATATTCCATCTCATCAGAAGTCTTGCTATCACAGGTCACTGCTTGATCTGAGTTCTCATCGAATCAGCCACCTACCTATTTCCTCCAGTTCCAGGAGATACCACCTTTGCTGAGGTGGGTAGAGTAGAGCACACCTCTGTCTCAGCACTAAACAATTTCATTGCCCTTGACACTTGAGAAGCCCTGGGTCCCCAGTACTATATTCTTCTTGAAATGGCAAAGGGAAAACTGTCTCTCAAGAAAATAAGCCCTACTATACACCAAGTACTTTGCTGCATAGTTCTTAAAGCTAATTTATAAGAATCTTCTCCTACTTTATGGATGAGATCTGGGAAACCATGACACACTATAAGAGAGACAAGCAATAGTAAAATATGGCAAATGGCTCCGCTGTGCTCATCACTGCTCCGTGTACTTCCCATGTGTTGACGTCCGCATCCCCCACAACAATGTACTGTTCCCCCTTGTACCGGGAAAGCAGAAGAGAAGTGAGATAACCCACCCACGTCCAAGCTAGAAAGCCTCAGAGCCAGGATCGGAATGTAGGCAGTTTGACCCTATAGTGCATGATCTTTTTTGTTGTTTTGAGATAGGGTCTCACTCTTTAGCCCAGGCTGGCCTTGAACTCTCCGCAATCCTCCTGCCTCAACCTCCTGAGTGCTGGGATTATAGATGTATACCACCACACCCAGCCATAGCTATACTCTTAAAGCTCAGAGCCTATGTCTATCTATAATGGAGGAATATAAATATACCCCTCTGGGTTAGTTGTAAAATAACTTTATACTTATTATACAGGTGTGATGTATTATCACTATAAATCATAATATAACCAAGTCATACTATCTATCTAAAATTTATAACATTAAAATGCTTTTAAAAATTATAAATGTCATAAAATAAATAAATGTAAGCTATGGTAACAAAATCCATGTTTTAAAATTTTTTCCAGAACCAGGCATGGTGGTACACACCTGTAATCCCAGCACTCGAGAGGCTGAGGCAGGAGGATCATTTCGAGTTTGAGACCAGCCTGGGTTACAAAGTGAACTCAAGGCCACCCTGAACTGCATAGCGAGACCCTGTCTCAAAAAGACAATAAATAAATAAAACAAAAATGTTTCCAAGCCGGGCGTGGTGGCGCACGCCTTTAATCCCAGCACTCGGGAGGCTGAGGTAGGTGGAGCCTTGTGAGTTCGAGGCCCGCTTGGGCTAAAACGCAAGCGCAAGGCTGGCCTGAGCTATATAGCGCGAGTGCAAGGCCGGCCTGAGCTACATAGTGCGACCCTGCCTCAAAAAAACCAGGGCCGGGAGTTTGGCTCAGTGGCTTAAGCGCCTGCCCTGGCAGGCGTGAGGCTGTGAGTTCGATCCCCAGTGCCCCCCCCCCCAAAAAAAAAATGTTTCCAAACAACATGGTCAGTTAGATACCTGAGGGATCTTCCTGATGCAAGAAATTAAAATGTTATATAAAGCTTTGTGTGTGTGTGGCACCAGGGATCAAACCCACAGCCTCACATCTGCCAGACAGGCACTTAAGCCACTGAACCAAACACCCAGCCCTGGTTTTTTGAGGCAGGGTCGCACTATGTAGCTCAGGCCGGCCTTGTGCTTGTGTTGTAGCCCAAGCCGTCCTCTGACTTACAATGCTCCTGCTACCTCAGCCTCCTGAGTGCTAGGATTAAAGGCGTGCGCTACCACACCCGGCTTCTGTGTAGTCTTTTTTTCTTTTAAGTTCTTTTTAACTCTGTTGTTGAGCTCCTCTTTGAGTTAAAAGGGTTAGCATTTCAACAATGATATATATCTGATAATATTGCTTCCCAGTGCTACTGAGAGAAATTGATAAATCTCCATCAGTGAAATATTGTACCACACTTCTCTTACTAACTGACAGAACAAGTAAACAGAAATTCAGTAAGGTCATGGGAGATTGGAACCAAACAATTTATAACCTCTATCATGTTCCAGTCACCTGTTTGCCCTGTGTCAATACAATACTTCACTGTTTTAAATCCTACTTCACTGTAGAATTAAATAAATTAGCCCTTAGCCAGGCATGGTGGCCCACACCTATAATCCCAGCACCTGGGAGACTGAGACAGGAAGACCGCTGCGAGTTCAAGGCCAGCCTGAACTGCATAGTGAAACCCTGTCTTAAAAAGATAAAACAATATAATAAATAAATTAATTAATAAATGAGTTAGCCCTTAACATCACACTTGGCACCTACAAGTGCTTTACAAATGCTGGTGACGGTGGCAGCAGCACTACTTCACTGTGTAGCTTCAGCCCAGCGATGAGCCTGAGTTACTTCTGAAAAATGGTCATCAACACAAATGATTTTTCCAGGTTATATTGCAAACCAAATTGGAAAAATCTGAAGATGATTCACAAACTACAAGAAACAATAAAAATTCAGGAATGACTGTTCTTACTGGTTAAGTGGCGTTGTAAAGCATCAAGTGCCAAGCTACAGGACCATCCAAGCAGTTGCCAGGGGAAGCAGAAGGCTAGGGACGTCCAGGGCGAGCAGCGCGGTGTGGCCCTTGGGCTATGGGGGTGCAGGAAAGAGAAACAGAAGAGGTATGGAGGGCTTCTCGACGGGTGCTGCCCGCCCTCTGGTGGATGCGTGGGACAACTGTGTGCTTTCTGCGTGTCCTGGGGGTGAATCTCTCCCTCGCTAGTGTCTACATCTCCCCAACTCCGTGAACTTGCTTCCTGGAGATCCTGCAGGGTGGGATAACTTTGGAAACAAAGTCACCACTGTGGGCTGTGTCTTTCTTGTTAGGGGCAGTCATTCAAAAGTGAGCAATTTACTGTAGATGAAATTGCTCTGGGCTGATGACGTGGAGGCGGTGCCCATTCCTTAAGCACCATTTCTCTGTCAGACCACTGGGATGGCAAAGGTGGCCTCTTTCTACCTTAAATCTCAGAGGTGCAAAGGCGAATGGGAAACTCAGTGTCTAGCTCATTTATGGCACAATAATTTATCCACGACTCTTTCCCAAGGGAATTGGAAAATGATCAAGGCTCTGGAACTCGTGGGAGCTTCATTGTTTGTAGAATGAATGTTGAAAGGAGGATGTGAGAAGGGTAGCTAACTTCCAAGTGCAGTAGAAAGAGATGTGTTTTCCCCAGAGCTTCCTAACCATGGCCTTGTCATCTCCCGGAGAGACTGGCATCTTCCGGGGGAGTGGATGTGTCTAGGAGGAAATACCATGTTGGTGTCACAGGCTGGCTTCTCTGAAAACAGACTCTGAGACAGATGTTAAACTCCCCTACAGCCTGGCAAAACCCTGCTCCTTTGACCTGGCTTGGAGCCCTGGTGTAACTATTGTCACCTGAATATCAGACATCAAACCAGAAGGGACCCACCTTCATACCCACCTCCTCCCATCACCAGATTTGGGCTGCCCTGGGAAGGATGTAGCCTTGGGTCAGCTAAGGTGAATGTGAAGGCGGTGACATTGTAGGTCCTCTGCTAATGGCACTGGCCACCGAGTGGCAGCAAGTTCTTCCTTGAAAGTTGGTGTCTACTCCAAACCACACGAGGATTCAAGGAGCAGCTCCTTCCGGTCCCACCGGGCTCTTTCTGAGAGAAGAGAAGAGGAATGTGACTGGGCTGCTGCCTCCACACTGTGGTCAGCGCCAGGGCCGCAGTGGAGGTTCATCTCCCTCCTCCTCCGCCCACTTGAGACTGCCCTGGCCTCTGCTGCCACTTCTGAGGCCCCTCATCTTCATGGCCCACATGGCCCTTGTCTCCATGCTGTTCTCAAGCCAAGGCCACATTACCTGTCCATTACAACTACAAATAAGAACAGGGATACCAAGACACGCCCAGGTAAATGGGCTGGGCCCATGCGTATCCCTCCTTGCCCCATTAGATGACAGCAGCCTTATCTGCTATTTTTTTTTTTTTACCCTAAAACTACAGATAGAGCCGGACATGGTTGTGCACACGTGTAATCCCAACTCTCAAGAGGCTGAGGCAACAGGATCACTGTGAGTTTAAAGCCAGCCTGGGCTACATAGTAAATTCAAGGACAGCCTGGACAACATAGTAAGACACTGTGTCAAAAAAATAAAGAAAAAAATTTAGAAGATCATTACCCTCTAATTATCATGTTTCAAAATTTTGTTTTATGTTTCTTCTCTTTAAAAAAATTTTTTTAAAGATCAATACTAGATATTGAACTCAGGGCCTCACATATAACAGGCAAGTGCTTTTTTTTTTCCACCAGGAATCGAACTCATGACCTTGTGCTTGCCAGGCAGGTGCTTATGCTGCTGAGCTATCTCCCCATCCCTCTTTTTTGTTTTTGGGTTTTTTTGGTACCAGGAATCAAACTCATGTCTTTGCACTTACCAGGCAAGAGCTTAAGCTGTTGGACTAAATCCCTGACCCCTTCTTTTTTTTTTTAAAGACCCCTTTTTTGACTGCTTGTCCCTAGATGAGGGGCTTAGAGCCCCCAGGAGGCAGACATGGCTTATGAGTAGATGCAACTATTTTTGGCAAGTGTGAGACCCCCTGAGGGTCAAGAACCAGGACCTTTAGCACCAAAGAGCCCCAGTTTGCTCCCACTGGGTCCACTAATAAAAATGAGTGGGTCACTACTCTTGCTCTTACCCCTTGGTTTCTGTGCTCCTAGAGTCTTCCTTTTTTTTTTTTTTTTTTTTTTTTTTTTTTTTTTTTTTTTTTTGAGACAGGGTCTGTCTTCGTTACTTTTCCCTGGTTGCTGAGATAAAACACCTGACACCCAAAATTAGGGAAGGGAAGGTTTATTTAGCTTACAGTTTTTGGAGGTTTCAGTCCATATTCAGCTGGTTCCAAGGCACAGTGGCCTGGCACTGGGGCAACACTTCAAGGCAGCAGCCGAGCGAAAGGGGGCAAGAGCAAGCCTCTTCTCCTCCTTATATTGTACACAGGCCACCCCCTCCCTCCAGGGTGGGTGTAGCTTCACAAATATCGTTGCCTCCCTTTGCACAGGATGAGGATATTTACAAAGTAAGAACCCTGGCTCCCTGCTGTCTCTCAGTTAAACTTCTGACCTTCTCAAATTGACACAATGAGCAGGTAACTGCTTGTGCTCTATACCCCAGGATGTAGAGCTGCTGAGTTACTTAATTAAGCTTCTAGACTTCTCAAGTTGGCACAATGTATAAACCATAACAGGGTCTCGATACATGGTCCAGGCTGGCCTTGAACTCGCTTATGTACTCTAGGCTGCCCTCCAGCTCATGGTGATCTTTCTGCCTCAGCCTCCCAGGTGCTGGGATTACAGGTGTGCACCACCACGCCTGACTCTTAATTTATATTTTCAAAGGATTGATGTAGCTGTTGTGTTGAGAGCATTCTCAAGGAGGCTCAGTTTAGAAGAAGGAAGATTTAGGAATGGTGATACATACCTGTAATCCCAACTACTTGTGAGGCTTTTAGGTAGGAGAATTAAGAGTTCATGGCCGGCCTGAGTAATTCAGCAAGACTATGTCTAAAATAATGAAAATAAGAAAGGCTAGAGATATGAATTGGTGGTAAAATTTTTGCCTAGCTTGTGCAGTGCCCTGAGTTCAATCCCTAGTACCAAGAAAGAGGAAGAGGAGGAGAAGGTGGGGGAGAGGGAAAGGGAGGAGAAGAAGGAGAAGGAGTAAAAGAGAAGGAGGAGGAGGATCAGCTACAGGAGCAGGAGCAGGAGGAGAAAGAGGTGGAGAGGGGAAGGCATGGTGGCACCTACCTGTAATTCTGACATTCTGGAGTTTAAGGTGAGGCTTAGTGTTCGAGGCTTGCCTGAACTATGTAGAGACCCTGCCTTAACAAACAAAAGAAAGAAAGAAGGAAAGAAAGAAAGAAAGAAAGAAAAGGAAAGGAAAGGAAAGCAAAGGAAAGGAAAGGAAAGAAAAAAGGAGAGGAAAGGAAAGAAAAAAAGAAAAGAAAAGCCAGGCGTGGTGGCATGCCGTGACCCATGCGGCTCCTAAGGTTCTTGGGGTGAAGGACCGCGAGAGGCTAAGAAAATAAAGACAGAGAGAAAGCTGGAGTCAGGTGGAGCCCTTATCCTCCTGATGGGAGGAAAGGAACTGCTCAACCAATGTTGCCGGGAGCTCTGAAGAAGATCTTTTTAAGTGCAGTCCAAAGATTTTAAGTCCTTGCATTCTGTAGTTGAAACCGCGTGTAGTCCATTAATCCATAACCGTAGTCAGCTACCAGTGTAGCTGACAATTGTCAGGTGTTAGTGATTTGAGTTTCTTTTGTAACATTACTTTAGCATTGTTTTATATACCTCTAGTAGTTGTATGTTTTCTGCAGGATATTCAAGACCAAGTTAAGGTGAGATCTGTTCTAAAAGCAATCAGCTTTTGGTTATTATCAAGGTCAGTTAAATTCCCTCAAGAATGTCTTGGAACCCTACATAGCACTTCTTGGTTCTTGTCAGTGTCAGCCATTTGGATGAGTCACGGCCATTGCTTGACCAAGTTGCTTTCTGTGAAAGCCTGGGAGATTCTTTCTCCTGGTGGCTCTCCTTAGGCACACCACACATCGACAATCACTTTCCTCTGTGGTCTCATAGTCTCCTTGATCAGAAGACCAGGGACTCACTGAGTAGTGGATGTCACAGCAGAGGTTCTCTAATGTCCTGGGTCTTCACTGACCTTGGAGGGCTAGGGCCAAAATATTGGCTATCCTTTTAGCCCATCTGTCTCTCCAACTGTTGGGTCTCTAAACCTCAGTTGTTGAACATCCAGAAGAAAAGGTTGTTAACAGTACAATGTAGTAGAGGCAGAAAGCATAACATTATCATCTTATCTAAATATCAAACATCTTGGAACATAAAATAGAACCATTATTTTTTAACAAGCATGGATACCCCAACATTTGACTACTTGTAGAATGTTATCAAACTGTTACATATTAGCCGGGCGTAGTGGCACACGCCTTTAATCCCAGCACTCGGGAGGCTGAGGTAGGCGGAGCGTTGTGAGTTCAAGGCCGGCTTGGGCTACAACTCGAGCGCAAGGCCGGCCTGAGCTACATAGTGCGACCCTGCCTCAAAAAATCCAGGGCCGGGAGTTAGGCTCAGTGCCTTAAGCGCCTGCCCTGGCAGGCGCGAGGTTGTGAGTTCAATCCCTGG
>RJWM01040667.1:0-15339 GCA_004363535.1 Dasyprocta punctata
ATAGTCTGTATCCACTCTGCATCTTCATTTAAAACCACACTAAATCTAATGGATAATTATTAAAATATGGTCTCAAGAAATTTAGTTCTATATGCAGGTTTTGTAATCAGCTGGAAGCTATAAACCAAGACACTTGTTCATATAAAAATGAGGAAATCTAAAATGCAAACCTTGTAATACTCACTCGTGACACATAACCAGAATAACATTTGAAATTGGCAGGATAAGGTTCTCCGTTTATCAAAATATCTCCAGAGAATTTTTCTGGCTGTTTCCTTGCAGCTAAGACATCTAACAACCTATAAAAGGAGACATGTTTTGGGGTTTCTATCCCTAAAACACAGGCCATATAAATACATACATTCATTATGGGATTCATGAAAGTCCCCCAAAATAAAAATACATTATCATTTGTTTATCTGGCACAGACCTCCCAAATTATCCTCCTGGTATGGGAATTTGGAGAGTCCAACTCAAGCAATGTGCTCTTTTTTGTAAGACTCATGACAATACATAAACCATCTTCTCATTTCAAGTATTATCCACTTATTTGCACACTCCATTGGTCCATAATATTGGCTGCTGAAAACCAATCACTTTATAATGTCCTAGTAGTGAATCTGATCGATAAGACTTCATAGTGTTTCACGAGTTGGCCCAACTGAACATTATCCACAGCACCCAGAGTCGAACTAGACATGCACAGCAAATACTGCTCATTTAACAGTGATTTTTTTAAAAGGACACTGAAACTGTACAAATAAGGCTGACCTATAGTTTCTTTTATACTCACACAGATGTGCCCGAATCTGGAGATCCAAAAATGGCATTGAGGCCAGGTCTCATGATCCCACTGTAAGCATAAATATATATTGACTTATTGTTTCACATTAAACAAAATTGTGTTAGTTTTGAGTTTTAATTGAGTATACTTAAAACAGGCTGATGAAATTATATACAGAAAGTAAGAATCAACCTAAAATAAAAAAACTGATTAATAGTAGATATGAAAGCCAGGCCTGGTGGCACATGCCTTTAATTCCAGCACTCAGGAGGCTGAGGAAGGTGGAGCATTGTGAGTTGGAGGCCACTTGGGCTACAAAGCAAGTGCAAGGCCGGCCTGAGCTACATAGTGCGACCCTGCCTCAAAAAACTAGGGCTAGGGGTTTGGCTCAGCGGCTTAAGCGCCTGCCTGGTAAGCGTGAGGTTGTGAGTTCAATCCCCGGTGCCACAAAAAAAAAAAAGAAAAAAATAGTAGATTAGAATACAAAGTAAAAGACATTTTTCAGTCACAACCTATAAAAATGACTCAGGTCTGTTTAATAGCCTTTCATGTACAGGAATACCTTGGTTCACAAATGCTTCTGTCCATGAATAATTTGGTTCATCTTTGGCAAAGTTTTGCTTCACTTCAAGAACTCCGCGTTGGGTGACAAACAGGACCACAATTGTCCTCCCCACAAGAACATAAATGTGGACAGCTTCTGTGCCCTGGCATATGGCCATAGCTTCCTCTAGTTGAGATCATGATTCCAGACAGACATATGCACACTTGCTCTAAAGAGCGTTTTGGTGAGCTTTTTAGCACATGCAGTGCCATCCAGTATTATCTGATCTAGCACAGCCCCAAAGAAAGTGCAGAGCAAGCATAATGGGAAAAAGTGTACAGAGATGAAGATGACAAACATGCAGACCAATAATGAGTTAAGTCAGCTTAGTGTTCTCTCCCATCACACTGTCCTGTCCTGTACTTTTCTAAATATTCTTATATCAAATACATATGGTTCAGAGTGGATTAGCTTTGTTTGCATTGAACCTTCTGGGAAAATTTGATTCAGTTTCCAGTGAAAATCGGTTTGCAACCATCAGCAGGGCTCAGAATGGATTAATCTGATTTACACTGAACCTTATGTGGAAATTTGATTCGGTTTACAATAAACCTTGTTCAAGTTCAGAATCGTGGAATGAATTAAGTTCATGAAGGAAGGCACCACGGTATTCTTAAAGCCACTTATCCCTTTGGTAACTGTATTAGTTAGCATTCTCTATTGAAACAAAATCGGTGAAAAGCATATATAATTCTACAAAAAGATTTATTTGGTTGATTTACAGGATCAGAAGTAGAAGAGTCACAAGGGCCATCTTCAGGGTCAGAGGCAGGAGATTCTAGCATGGCCCTCTGTGTGCTGGTGATCCAGAGAATCCAGGAGCAGCCAAAGCTGGAAGCCTGAAAACTCACAGTAGAGTCACTTGTGAGTCTCTACCAGAAGACCAAAGAGTCTGCACTGAAAAGCTCAGGAACCTGAGTGAGAATGCTGAAGAAAGTGGAGACCAATGCTCAAAATCAATACTGAAGACTGGTGCAGAAAAAAAAAAAAAGTAACACTTCCTTTTTCCCTTTGAATTCTGTGCCTCCCAATCTATGTTTGGTCATCCAAACTCACATTATTGGCATACATGTCAATCTTTCACAAACCCAACTGCAATTTAGTAATTCCCTCAGGTGATTCTTATTCAAGTTGAAATATTGCAGTTGATGATCACAATTCACTATTTGTAAACTTGACAGTCAGATGCAGCTCCTTAAACAATACTTAACCTCCAAATACAATAGAAAGTGCTTAATTACACCTAATGTGGTACAACTTTCCTGCATACAAAAGAAAGCACACTAACGCCCTCGTATAATGGAATACATTTCTCTGGGTGGTCCTTACTTTTCTCCTGACATTCAATAAGTTACGTATTATCATGCAGATTTAACAAAGATGAAGAACCAATAAACATTGTGCTACAAAGGAAGAAAATAAAGATATAAATTAATAGATGTGTTGACATGCACAAATATATGAACAAAATGGGAAGGATATACTCATAAAAATTATAATCAATACTTCTGTAACTGACTGGTGTTTCTCACTGATATTGATAACTAGCATCTACCGCCCATTACTTTGGTCTTTGGAAAACACCTCAGTAGGTCTTGGTTCTTGATCTGGTGGGGTGACACTGTCCATCATTACAGTTCTGGGTCTTTTGTCATCCATGCTGCATTGAGTGTCACAGTGTTACAGGCGACTGAGTTAGAAATATTATAGGCAGTCAGACAGGGCTAGGTCCTCAAAGGAGCCAGTATAGAAGTCCAGATACTTTGCAACTGTGGGGAGACAGACACCTCCTGCTGCGGGCCAGGTCTCAAGATAAAAGATCAAACAAATGCACCCATATGCTAAGGATTGATATTCTAAATAGTTCTCTATCACCCTGAGGAAGTCAGGAGTCAACATCCCACCACCCTTCAGGAAGGGTCACTGCTGTTAAACATCCCCACTTACTACATGACTCGCTTTCCCATTTGCCCTTGATTTAATCAATTTTACCTGAGCAATTAATCTTATTGGTTAACCATAGTTATGTCCCACCTTATGCCCACCTTGCAGGTTCCCATTTGTCCCCCACCTTGGACCCATCTAACCTCATGGTTTTATCCTATAAAAGTCCCTAAAAATGACAGAGTCTTTGGCAACCCACTTGGGACCCCTTGTATCCCTCAGACAGAAACTTCCTTTCTCTCAATAAATATATTCTGCTCTTACCTCTGTTGTTCCTAAAATTCATTCTTCGATTTTAGAGAACACGAACTTGTGCCGAACATATAGTAGGTTGGGAGTTTCATTCCCCTATATCAATACTTTCCCATTGCTACGGTTTATATCTTCAGTGACCCCCAGAAGTCTCATGTGTTCAGTGGTGGGGTGTTCAGATAGTGGTGGGATCATGGGAGTGCTATGCCTGACTTCTTGTTAGGAAATGGAGCCTTGTTGGTAATGGGTCACTGAAAGAGTCACCAGGAAGGATACACCACCCTTTCTACCTCCCCAATTCTCTTTCTTTCTGCTTCTGGCAGCTATGAATTGAACAGTTTTTCTTCCACCTTTTCCTCTACCATGCCATTTCTTCTTTGAAGTGGTGGATAATTTGAGTGTTGAGTTTTGTGTTTCAGTGATGAGAAAGTAGCTAAGATACTCACTGACATGAATAACTGGCATGGTAATATTTGGTACAATCAGGGGCCTTCTGCACACCAAATATACTTTTCTTTACAAACACTGTGGAGGATTAATCCAATTTCCCCTTCATAGTCTGGGTCAATCCCCCCTCCTAACAGCATAACTCCTTTTAAAATCTTGTTGATTCAGGCCTGATGTACACAAAATAATCAGTGAAATCACTGATTCCAGTTCAATGGAATCATTGTTGTGTCCTCCTGTACAACCATTGCCCTTTCTGGAACTAAGACTTCTAGGTCCGCTGAGCATCAGATTGCAAGAACAGGAAGCAAAATGTTGCTAGTTTATCACTAAGAGTAATGATGAATGATGTTATTTTCTCCTTCACCTGTTGATTACTTAAACAATGAATGTTGGCTGTAGGAGAAGGGGTAGCATATATTGCAAAGTTATTCAAAGTATGTACAGCATTCAGGAGAACCCTTCCCCAGTACGACAATGTTTTTCTACCTTGCTGTCATTCTTATTGCATCTTAAAAATTCATTTCACATTTATACCAATCCACTTGCTGCTCTATGATAAGGAACAAGACTAGAGCGGTGAATTCCAGAAGTAGGAGCCCATTGCTGCACCTCATTGGCTGTGAAGTGTATTCCTCAGCTAGAGGCAGAGCTCTGTGAGGTACTGTGATGGTGTGTGTCATTTTGTAAGTCCATGGATAAGATCTTGGGCAGGTTATCCATGAATTCAGTAACACTGCAACCACTCAAAGGCTGAACTGGTACAGCCACTGCTGAACACCTTATCTGCAAGCATGAGAGACCAATTCTGACGTCCCAATATGGACCCATTGCTTCAGGATATCATTCTGTGACTGTTGGCACTTTGATTATATTGGTGTCTTCAATCATAGAATGGGCAGAGCCTCATTATGACTGGAGTAGACACTTATTCTCATGATGGATTTGCCTTCCTTACCATATTTTCTGAACTGTCACAATTATAAAATGACAAGTAGAAGGACAGGTGAAATGTGCATTTTGCGTAGCTATTGACTGAGGTATCTCTCACCGAAATTTTGGGCATAGACAATGAAATTTCAGTTAACTTGGAACAAGCCATAACAGAATATTCACTTTTTATTTGAGAGACCTTATCCTGGCCATCAATGCAAAAACATACTACAAAGATAAATACTACATATTTATTTATAGCTTTTCATGCATCATCTTTACTAATAACTAGCTGGTAACTGCTTCTAAAGTGACCAGAAAGAAAGCATCTGCATGCAAAGGCAGGGAATTGAGTGGCTCATAACGGTGAAATCAGCCCAGAAACCAGCAGGAGCTGGCTGTAGATGAAGGACTGTAAGAAGAAGCATTTTGTGGCATTTTATAGAGGAGAGAAGTGTGAGAAATATTCAGACCCAGAAATTCACCCAGACCCCTCTTGTAGGTCAAAGCTTCATGTGTGAATGTGGGGAGAAGAGCTGACTCGTGAACTCAGATTGCAAGACATGGAGTGCTGCAAGGAGGCTTTAAATTAGTGCTTTGCAACTGTATATATCCAATCATTTTCCCCTTATTTTTTCTTTGTTTCTTTTTCCTTTATCTTCCCTTTTTCTTTATCTCATTCATCTAATATATCCATAAAATATATTATACATTGTATATATATATGTATATATGGGAGGTGTCAGATTATACACAAAGAGAAGAAAATTAACTAGTTCTTTAACCTAAATAATACCTTTGTTGGAATTTCAGTGTACCCCACATGAAACTTGTGTACAGAGGACCTGAAAAGTCTATTATCTAACAGTCTATTATCAGGTTCTGACCTTTTCAAAGCTTCCCTCAATGTCCAATTACACATCACTCCCTCTGTCCCTTCTGCTCCCACAAATATAGTCTGCAACTCCACTCCACCAGACATCTACTCAAGGTGCAAAAATAATACAAACAATGATCAACCTACCTCTTTCTTTCAATTATTATTTCTGTTTTCTCCTTTTCTTCTTTCTAATTTATCCTCTTTCTTTTTCTCTTTCTTCCTCCACTCCCTCCCCAAATCCTAGTCTACCTGCCAGGTTACTATATAGGTTACTATATTCCATGTAGGTCATTGAGAAAAGGGTGAAATCATTAAAACAAATTTTAGTGTAAATGAGTGACATATGATTGAATCTGTTGACATTATATCATTAGTAAGGATTTTCTCCCTAAAACCAGAGACTGTATCTATTTCTATTCACATGAATAGATTTAAAATATATGTAAACATCAAAAATTGAACAAAGTAAAGTTCATAACAAAGGAAAAGAGACAGCACTTTATAAGTTTTCCTTGGTAGCAACAGAATGTCTCCACTCAAATTGACCACCAACCTTCAGCGCGCGCGCACACACACACACACACACACAGAAACTAGGGAAAACAAGGCAAAAAAATGCCTCCATAACCAACTAATTCCCCAACATCTTATCCAATGGCATTGATGGAGAGAAATCAGACACCCAAAGATTGAAATATAAAAAATGATAGAAAGGGAAACAGAAAAATCAATAACGTATTCAAAGATGATGCATCCAAAGGATTAAGAAACTTAACTATCAGTGAGTTTAAAGAAAAAAATGAGTAAAAAACTGTTAGGGAGTCACCAGCATCTTTTCCACAGAACAAGAAGCATGAGCAGCCACTGGAGGTAGTTTCTGTGCCCAAGCTGCAGCCACATGCCCACTCCTAACCAAATCTGCATTCTGTTTCAGCACAAGACGTGGCCACAGAGGAGGCTACCAACTGAGTGACCTGATGGTAGATGATACCTTCAAAAAGCAGTGAAAAATCTGAAGTCTTCTACTTTTCATCTCAGCCACAAAAATAAGAGATCTGAATGGGAGGAGCAATGCCCCTCACCCACATGATCAAGTAGGTCCCCACACAAAACACAGCACCCACCAATGCAAGGACAGAGCCACCCACTAGGTCCAAGGAAGTACTACAATTTGTTTCCTAAGGTGTGGGGGCACCAGAGGTGAGAACTAACAAACTGTCCTAATGCTGAATGAGGACGGTCTCAAAGAGAGAAGGGAGCAAACAGATTCCATGACTATGGACATTTAGTCCAGCCTATAATGTGGTCTCCATCCAGCAGTGAAGTTGTTGGCAAAAGGACTGAAGATGTGTTGTGTACATGTGCCAACTCTGCAGACGAAATGTAAGCATTATCTATCACAACCACGATGGGAATAAGGTTTGGAATCAAGAGATGGGTGGAAGGGTAGGATGTGAAAGAAAAGAGGATGAAAAATGGGAATTAGGATGTATTATGTCCATGTACCAATTCCCCACAAACATGTACTAATGAAAAATTACAAAAATGTAATATACCTAAAAAAATATGATAGAACATATGATTGTCCTATGTAGCAAAGAATGAAAGTCCATAAAAAGGTACCAAAAGGAAATCCAGGGGATGAAATCTTTATTGAATGTATGGGCAGTAGATTTGACCCATGAGAAGAGCCAGTGTCAGAACTACAGTGTCTAGAACATAGGATTCATGCAGAACACCATGTATTCAGAGATAGCTCAAAAACTACAAAAGATCATGAAGACTGATTCAAATAATTGATTCAAGAGGCAAAGACAAGTAAGTTTAGGTTAAAGAGAATCAGAGACAAATCAGAAGATAGCAAAAAGACTATAAATACTCTGTTTACTGAAACCATACAATAACTTTTCTTCCATACAAAAGAACACCTCAAGAAATTCATGACTGTATTAGTCAGTGGTTTACAAGAGAACAGATTGAATGCTGTACACCGCCCAAAAACAAGCTGTAAAATGCACAGGGGTGGGAAGAATCAAGGAGTTGGCCCACTCTGGGAAGTGCTTCTACTAGGGAATAAGAAAATGGACCAAGCAGATTAGTAAGCATATAAAGAATAATTGGAGTGAAATTTTTTTTTGAGATTTCACAAACTTGAAAATGTGAAAAGATGCAGAGGAATTGATGAATTAATGAGAAATCATGGATTTTATAAGGCTATGTATGCCTGTGTGTATATGTTCATGACCACATATAAACCCTAATTCTGTCCACTGAAATGAACAAGAAGAGACACATATGCATATATATTTGATAGAGACCCAAGTTAATTTTGCAGTTTTTATTTTTTAGTGCATATTTGCATTACATACAGACTACTTTCTTTGTGGAGACTCATTCCACAAACATAATACATCTCAGTATTTTTCTCACCTTCTTTCCCTCCCCTACACACCTCTCCTTCCATTTCTTGATCCTCTGTCCATTTGAGTAAAATCTATATGCTTGCATCCTATTATCTTTTATTTTTCTCTTTATGTATATTTTTCTCATATTAGAGGAATCATAAGCATTTATGCTTGTGAGTCTGACTTACTCCCCTTAATATTATTGTCTCAAGGTATATCTGTTTTCCTGTGAATGACTTGAGTTTTGCCTTCTATATAGCAAGGTAGGAATCCAAAGGGTAAAAATACCACATTTGTTTCTTCCATTAATTTTTTGTTATAAACATGCATATCACTTTTTTAAAAATGCCTTGATGGTAAAAGAAAGTCATTCCATCACTGTGCTCCAAGGTTACCCAAAAGAAATGAAATTATGTGTCTATAGCTGTACATACACATGGACGCAAAGGCTCACAACACATTATTGGTAATATGAAAAACCTATATAATTAATGTGTAGGTCAACAAAGTACTTTTTAAAAAAGATCTAACACATACCTTATATTTGATAGTATTTCTTTCTCCACTGTTTTCTTACCAAGTAGAAAATCACTCTTAATTTTTTTTCTATAGGAGATGTTATGAAAACTTAACACAGCCCCTTCAGTCCATAACTTCATGTCACTGGAGGCCATCTCAGAGAGACTGTTGGTATTTCTTCATGACAGTGGGATATGAAACTGGTCATTACTGGAGGACATTTGGAGTGTTCTTCTCTGTTGTAGAAGGCAAAGCAAGAGTTAAGTGAATCCTATCAAATTCGATTGTAAACCCTAGGTAGTATATTTAAATCAATGTGTTTTAAAATGCATCATAATAAGTAAATTCCTTAGCAATAACCAGCCCACAAAACTACTTTAATGCTTATGATGAGAGGCAGATGCATCTTTAAATACATAGAGTCCTATTGTCACATTCCTAAGACATAATTAGACCTAATATTTAAACAGAATATAAATGTTTCTCAAAACTTATGAAGGATGAAAAAGATTGCTGATCGTTAGACTAATCTGGCTTGAAAAGCATATTATATATATTCCTTATATTCAGGGAAAGACTACATGATCATCATCCTACCTCCTGCATTTTATTTTACTTTGGAAGTTTATGACATTGTTAGTAACAAACAGGACTTAGCGAGTCATTTAGGAACAGGAGCAATTTTTCTGAATTTCTACATTCTAACATTATACCTGTGGGTATTATATGCTTTTGATCAACTAAGATGGTAAATTCCAAAATGATTTTCAAAGACACAATCATTTACTTAACTGCTAAACATACAGCACTGAATTTCTAAAAGATATAAAATTAAGATTAAGATGATCAGGAGAATAAAGCCTATAAAAATTACAAGATTTTGAAGCAAAACCTGAATGCAATTTATAAAGGTTTTCAATGTTTCATGAAACAGTATACAAAAGTCCCTGTAAAGAGAATTATCCACACTAAATATTACTTGAATAAAGTTAGTAAAGCAGGATTGAAATGTAACCTGTAATAATCTAGTTTGCATTTTTAAAAGACAAAGTCATCCACGCATGACTTTCTTTCTACCTATGTATGTTTGACTAACAGCCTCAACCAAGTCATGGTCATGAGAAGAATCCCACAGAAGCAGATAAAACATGAGAAACTACTGTGGGAAGACATCTCTGATGGGAGAAACCAAAGCTTCCAGAACTTGAAGAACCAAAATCCTGGAAAGAAGGGACCAGCCCTGAACCCAGCTCTGCTTTCCCCTCCTGATATTTGCAGAGGCAAACCGTACCTGCGTGGGGAATATTTCAGGAAAACCAAGCCAGAAGAATATGCTAGAGGAGTCCTCTTGAATACTAGAAAATATCTGAGCAAATAATTCAGCAGGCTCTCAGTTAGGAAATTTGGTCTTACAGCCCATCAAAAACTGAGAGTCCTGAAAATGCAAAGTTTGAGATCTGAAAGACTATTGCCTGGAAACACGGGCAGATGGAAAGTAGGCCCAGCTCTCCTTACTCACAGTGATCTGCTCAGTTTTTGCTAAAGGAATGTTAATCCTAGCTCAACAGAGATATTGTCATCCACACTTTCAGGTGAAAGTACTATGCATGCCAGAAAAGGAGACCTTTATCTCCAGAAATGAAACTGAGAAATAGACCAAGCAGTAGTCCAGACTGGAGTTATAAACTGGCAATATTAATAAAACTGACTAATATGTTTGGGAAAACAAAGGAAAATACAGATTATCATGTAAGAAACAGATTATTTCTTTAAAAAACAATAAAATTAAAAATTAAATGCATAATCTCAGCAGTTTACACAGAAAAAGAAATAGCATTAGTAAAGCTGATGAATGGTATACAACAGACCAAAGCAAGGAGTTTGTGATCTTGAAAAACAAATTCAGAAAAATAAAAAGTTCCAGAAAAAGATACCAACATGAAAGAGTACTAGGAAAAAAAGAACACAAAGAAATGGTCTGGCATATTTGTACCCGGATGCCAAAGAGAGGAGGAAAAATAGAAAAAACTTACCATTCGATCAAATACTGGCCAAGTATTTTTTCAAAACTGATGAAAGCATGAAGTCACAGATTAATGAAACTTTACAAATATGAAACTGGGAAGTTCAAGGGAGCCACTTGCAAGCATAGTATAACTGAACTGCCGAAAAACAAAGTAATCTCTGAGTGATTGCTTCTATACCCAAAAACTTATCATTCGAAACACTCCACTCACTTTGGAAACTGGACACTTAGGGAATCATTCAAGCTTGGCACCTAGGAAATTAAAAGTAAAGAACTAAATTTTAATGTGCAATCACTATGAATGGTAAAAATCACCAAAAATTCCATTCCGCAGAAGCAGTTAGAAGAGAAGGCACAGGCACTGCAGGGGACTCACATGTTTATTTAGAAAACGTGCAAGCCATCTGCCCATGGCTTCAGAAACCAAATACAGATTTTCTTCATTTAACAAATGTTTCGACTTACGTTCCACCACTCACTTAGAACAAGTGTTTTCTGGTTTGGATGACTCTGTACATGATGCTTACAGAGCCTTGTGTCATTTTTTGTACACTACAGCTCCTGTACACAGGACTGTAATTTTTACTGATTGTGTGGTACAGTTTTGCATTCTGTTATACATTACTGCATGTAAGTGTTATGCAAATAATATCAAAGTTGTCAGGATGAAGTTTCCTTTTGCCATTTCCTTGTTTTGAATATTGTCATGTACCTACTATATACAAGTTCTCACTTAATGACCAATTCATTTAACAACCTAGAAAAAGGAACAAAACTCGGTCATTAAACTAGGAGTAACTACAGAGCAGCTTCCGGCAGCATTCAACACCTCTCCTACTGTGATGTTCAGGCACTAAGGATATTTCTACCTTCTCCAAAGACTTACTGAGAGAATACAAGAACACATTGTTTTACTTTAAATAGATTATTCACTCAAGATGGAATTGAGATTTTTGTAAAGTTCCCTACAAATAAAAAATAACAAATGTATCTGAAGTACACGAGAAATTCCCCTACATCTGCACAAGACAGCGGGCTAGAACTTCTAAATACAGTAATAGCATTAGAAGGGGATACATAGAGTTCACCTGCCCTGTGGGTGGATTGAATTTTAATTCACACTGCTGAGGACTCTGACTTCCTTTCTAGGTTTCAAACATCTCCCTCAGAGAAATGCAGAGCCTTACGTATTCATGAGCAATAAACCAGGTGATTAGACAGATCTAACCCACAGATAACATATTGCTGAAGTGTAGTATATTTTAAAAAGAAGGAATGAAGGAAGTAAAGAAGGAAGGAGGAAGGAAGGAAAAAGCCAAACCAGCAAACATACTTTATTTCAAACACTAACATACAACAATGCTTTTCCCTAAGATCAAACAATCATTGCAGTAAGGATTTTGGAACTGAAGAAAACACATCTCAGCACAGTACAACCTAGAGCACACAATGCTTGCTAACACTGTGCTGTGTCAGAAAGTAGCGTCGTTAAGTACACCTTAGTCTTTCCTGTAGGAGCAGTTTTTCCAGACACTTGTAGTGCTCTCACAGGATTAGCAGAATGTTTTTAAATGACAAAAAACACTCAAATCATGTGTAGATTTCTCTGTGACAAAATTCTGCCTGCTTCCTCCTTGCTGTTTCCTGGTTTCCAGAGTCCCGCTAACACTAACTGCCTTGTTCCCACTCTCTGTGTCCTAAACCCAATGCAGGGACCTCAAACTCATTGATGAAAGCTTCCAAGGAACTTTACAGCCACCTGCACCCAGCCTACTCATGATTTCTGGGCTAATTATAAATCTAGTCAACTTGAAAAGTTCTTGTAAAGAAGATTTTAGGGCTTCTTTTTCTCTTTCCAGCTGTGCTATTTCTGGGACACTACTTACATCCTCCTCTTTTCTCTTTTTGTATTCTAACCACCGAGGCTACAAGTTTACTTTTTTTTTTTTTTTTGGCACCGGGGATTGAACTCACAACCTCGTGCCTGTCAGACAGGTGCTTAAGTCACTGAACCAAACTCCCAGCCCTGGTTTTGCGAGGCAGAGCTGCACTGTGTGGCTCAGGCCGGCCTGGCGCTCGTGTTGTAGCCCAAGCCGGCCTCGAGCTCACAATGCTCCTCCTACCTCAGCCTCCCAAGTGCTGGGATTAAAGGCGTGCACCACCACGCCCGGCCAAGTTTACTTTTTGAAAAGTTGAAACATTTTCTTTTACTATATCTTGATATATACACATATATATTATAATAACAATCTTCAATAAAAATACTAATTTTACCTACTTTTTACCATAATCTTAATTGTATACTTATCTAAAATCAGAGTGCCCAACTCAGTTATTCTACAATGAAAACTGCACAAATAAGAAAGGAAGACGAGAAGTCTATACAGGAAGATTTTTAATCCTTGAACATTTATAACTACTTCAAATTTGGATACACAAGAGGGCAGCCATTCCTAATATTTTATTCTTAGCAATGATTCTATTAAGTGGAGATTTGGCCTCTGCCTCATAAGTATAGGGCTCCTTCATAAGCACAAACCTCTTCATTTTTTTCTAGTAAGATTGGAAATTGAACCCAGTGGCTTCCCATTGAGCTATACAACCAGACCTTTTTTATTTTTAGTTTGAACATTGTCTTCATATGACAGTAAATTACCCAGCAATGTTCACATTGTTTATCCTCCTGCCTCTGTCTCTCAGGGTAGTAGGATTACAAGTTTATTCCAGCATGCTTGGCGAGCAAAACTCTCTAAGCAATTTACTTATATTAATCTCAAGAGTCTGCAATCTTGCTGGGCACCATAGGGTTTACCTGTAACCTCATCATTCCGGAGATTGAAGTAGAATGATCTTACTTGAAGGCTGGTATCATTTTCATAGTAAGACCCTGTCTCAAAAGCACAGGGAGAGAGGGGGAAGATGCATACGGAGAGACAGATGAACAGGGAGAACAAAGGGAAGACAGACAGGGAAAGGAAGAAGGAAAGGTGGGTGAGAAGAGGAGGTTACATTTCCAAGCAGTTAGGGGCCTGATGGTTTTTCATGGAAAATACAAAAAGGAACACAAAATATAGATTCTATTTTCCAAATATATTATCCCTTATAGTTAAGATATCTTCTGTCAATCAATGCTTCTCATGTTTTCTCTCACTTGATATATACACCCTGATGCACGTAAAATGAACTCTGAATTCCAACGTTGCTCGTTCATGTTGACGTGGAGTCAGTCAGCTCACTGAGGTTCCTCTAGGAGCCCCCTAACTATTCACATAATCTAGAGACCACAGTGTGACAATGGACAGATAAAATAGCCCCCTTATAAATGATGTGCATGCTCAGTGAGAAGGCCTTACACATACAAATAGCCTATTTAAAGACAAAGGACAAACTCCTGTGCCCTAAACTTGTTACTCATCAAAAGCAAGATTTACATTTTCTCCTGATGCAGTCAGAGATGTAAAGGTGTTTTTTTGCTGAAATGCCATAACTCATAAATTGGGCCTACAAAGGTTACGACAAAGCAAAGATTGATTTTCATTTTGTAAGACTCTAGGTCAAATCATTCTCAGCTCTACAGATAACCATGTTAGTCTCTTAGGGAATCTGTCTGTTATTGTTTACAGTTAAAATGACTGCAAATCACATGTATTCCAAGGTAAGGCTCCTGGAAGTTGACAGGATCATGGGGTACCATACTGACAATCAATGAATTAATCCACGATGCATTCATAACTGCATATGCTGTTGAGATGTGGGGCTTTGTTTAAAGAAATGGCTCACTTAAAACAGGACCTGAAAAAAATATATATATGTAATATATATATTTCTATCTTATAAATAACGACTTTATTTCTCATAATTCTAAGGTTGCCAAGTCTAAGGACATGGGACTAGCAGATTTGGTGTCTGCTGAAATCTACTTTCAGGCTTACAGATGGATCCTGTGTCTTCACATGCCTGAGACATCTCTCTGGGTCTTCTTTTATTTCTTTTTTATTAAGTTCATTGGTAAAATTTAGGTATACAAAATGATCACCTTCATCTGAGGGTATTTGTACCTGTACAAGATATATCTTGGTTCTTTTTCTTCCCCATTTCTGTCCTTTTTTCTTCAATCCTTCTTCCTTATTTACAAGGTTTTGTTTCCATTTTATCCTTCTTTTGTCAATTTTTTCTTTTACCTTTCTCCTTTCCCCATCTGCCCTCCTTTGCTTCCCTCTCCTTTGAACAATTCCCTCCAATTTCACAATATCTATTATACATTTTGTTCCTATTTACCCTATTCCCCTTCTTATTATCTTCCCAGGAGAATTAAAAGACCATGCCACAAGCCGGGCGTGGTGGCGCACGCCTTTAATCCCAGCACTCGGGAGGCTGAGGTAGGCGGAGCGTTGTGAGTTCAAGGCCGGCTTGGGCTACAACGCGGCGCAAGGCCGACCTGAGCTACATAGTGCGACCCTGCCTCAAAAAACCAGGACCGGGAGTTTGGCTCAGTGGTTTAAGCGCTTGCCCTGGCAGGCGCAAGGCTGTGAGTTCAATCCCCGG
>RJWM01040668.1:0-15339 GCA_004363535.1 Dasyprocta punctata
TTATTTACGGTTCTGTGCTGGGAAGGCCACAGGTCAGTGGTGGAACCAGAAAGTCTATGCCAGCAGGGTGAAGGAGCTGTGCAGTGGGTTGAGGGTTCTACGTAGGAGCCGAGAAGTCACGCTCAAAAGAAGAAGCGGGGCTGCCCTGAAGAGCACCACAGCCATCCCCAACGGCGACGAGGTCCCGCGCTCCTCCGACAATGGAGAACAGTTGGGCACAGGTCAGGAAGCCCAGCGTGACAAACTTCCCCAGCACACAGCCTCCCCTCCGGAGCCAGGAAGTGATGCACAATGTGAGGAGCAGAGCTCCCGCAACGTGAACACAGCCACTCTCACCGATGAGGTCCCGAGCTCCTCCAATGATAATGGCCGAGTCCATATTGGCAAAGCCAGCATGACAAGCACCTCCAGGAGAACCAGCGGCTCGAACAGCAACTCTTGGAAGAACCCACAATGCCCGACTCTTCTTCTTCACGTCCCTATTTATGCTGGTAACTTTCTTCAGGTGGAGCATCTTTAACTCAACACCAGCTGAACCAATTCAACTGGTGTCAAGTTGACCACCAGTTTGTAATCCGTAACACTATATCAACAGGGTGAAAAACAAAAATCACAAGATCATCTCAATAGATGCAGAAAAAGCTTTTTATAAAGTCGAACATTCATGGTAAAAACCCTAGAGAAAATTGGCATAGACGGTCTTTACCTCATTTTTGATAAAAGCCATCTATGACAAACCAATAGCCAACATATAATACTAAATGACCAAAAACTGAAAGCTTTCACTCTAAAATCAGGGAAAAGACAATGTTTTCTACTATCACCACTCTTATTCAATTTAGTTCTTGAAACATTAGCCAGAGCAATTACACAAGAGACAGAAATAAAAGGAATAGAGATAGGAAAGAAAGAAGGTAAACTATCATTGTAGAAGTCCCCAAAAACTCCACCAACAGATTTTTAGACTTAATAGCAAATTCAGCAGCATAGCTGGGTGCAAAGTCACTACTCAAAAGTCAATAGCATTACTGTACACCAACAAGAAGCTCACTGAGAGAGAAATTAAACAAACTACACCCTTCACAATAACATCAAAAATGAAATACTTAATGAATCAACCTAACTAAGGAAGTAAAAGATTTATACATTGAAAATTACAGTACTCTGGAAAAAAAATTAAAGAAGAATTCAGAAAATGGAAAGATATCCCTTGCTTATGAATGGGAAGAACTATCATTTTGAAAATGGGCATTGTCCCAAAACTGTTATACAGATTTAATGCAATTCTGATCAAAATACCATTAGCATACCTCACAGATCTAGAGAAAATATTTCTAAAATTTACATGGAACCACAAGAGACCTAGAATAACAAAGGCAATCCTGTGCAACAAGGGTAAAGGCAGGAGGTGTCACAATCCCAGACTTGAAATTATACTACACGGTTGCTATAATAAAATCAGCGTGGTACTGACCAAACCAAACCAAACCAAACAAAACAAAACATAACAAAAAGAGAGACCTGAGGATCAATCGAACACAACACAAGATACAGACACAACTATAAAGACACTCAGCCACCTTATCTTTGACACTGGAAGAAAGACAGCCTCTTTAATAAGTGGTGTTGTAAAAACTGGCTTTCTATATGCCAAAGCCTTAAACTAGACCCATGCCTAACATCATGCACTAAACTAAAGCCAAAATGGATCAAAAATCTGAATATTAAGACAGGAAAACTAAATCCACTGCAAGACAAAGTAGTGTATAAATCTCAAATACATAGGAGTTGACAAAAAGTTGATGAACAAAACCCAAAATGTATGGGAAGTACTACAAAGAATTAACAACTGGAATCTCATCTTATTAAAAAGATTTTGTACAATGAAAGACATCAACAACAGAGTGAAAAGAAAAGCCACAAATTGGGAAAAAAATTTTTGTGAAATGTATCTCAGACAAAGGACTTTTTTCAAGAATTCATGAAGAATTGAAAAAAATCAGACCCCCCAAATTTAAAGGTCCAATCAAAAAATGGGCATCTGAGATAAACATACAATTCTCAGATGAAGAAATGCAAATGGCAAATACATATATGAAAAAATAATCAAAATCATTGTTCATTAAAAAAGCAAATTAAAGTAATTGGGATATGCCACTCTTGAAAGAAGGGCTAACGTCAAGAAATTAACCAACAGAAATGCTGGTGAAGCTGTGAGAAAAAAGGAGTAAGTCTCCATTGTTGGTGGAAGTGTAGATCGGTACACCCACTGTGGAAATCAGTATGGAGATTCCTCAAAAACCTAGGAGTAGAGGTTTGATTCTACCCAGCTAGTCCTCTTCTGGGTATTTTCCCAGAAGAATTGAAAACATCATACCACAGCAATATATGTACATCCTGTTTATAACAGCACAATTTGTAATGGCCAGATTTTGGAAACAACCCAAATGGCCATCAACTGAGGAATGAATAAAAATGATGTAGCATTTTTATATAACGGAATACTACTTAGTCATAAATATTGATAAACTCAGAGCTTTTCTGGATAAATGGATGCAACTACAAACCACATCCATAAATGAAATAAAACAGACTTGTATGTGTAAACTCAATGTTATCTCCCTAGTGCAAGAAACTGAACGTGTAAATAAGATTCAAAAGGTACAATAGATACAGTAAAAGAGAAAGAAATTGCTCAAAGGGAAATTACATTGTTTGATCAATCTTGCATGCCTGTATCTGGTAACCTGAGCAACTATTTTGAAGATAAAAGCATGCAGTGTAATAACCATCGCTAAATTCCTATCATCTTGTTTTGAAATCCTCTATCTCTACAGTTTGTTGTTCTTGCCATTTTGATTTTGTTGTTGGTTTTTGATTGCCTCTTGACTTTTCATTTTTTTCTCTTTAAAATGAAAAGAAAGAATTTTAAATTTTGTGGCACTTAGACTCAAGTATAGTCAATAGGAAGTTATGGTAGACATTTTATAGAGCCCAACACTTCCACAATATTTGTTTTGGACCGCTTGCTCCATATCACTTGATACAGCATTACATATTCTATGTTCCATCTATGATTCTATCCTTTGGGTTTTTTTACATCCTTGATATGGTGTGTATATAAACGTGCCCCAAAATCTTCATACCGTCCTATGTTGCTGGGTCTAGGGTGTGTGATGCTTGGATTAAGTGTGTGATGCTGCAATCTAGGGTGTGATCCTGGGATTAGAGTGCCACACACCAGGTTTAAGTGGCACCTCCTGAAATATTTCAGTGATTTGCTGCCTTCTGTCTGCTTGAAACTCTTTCTCCTGTGCCAGCCACTCTGCCATGTCACCTTGTCTTGAACAAACTATGAACTGAAACCTCTACGAACTGTGTGCTAACTATACCTTTCCTCCCTTAAATTGTGGGTGCTGGGATTTTTGTCTCAGCTATAAGAAAACAATGAAAACAGTCCTCACCTATCTTGCTTCAATTTTGGCCCTGATCCCTCATGTCTACTTTAGTCTTTTTTAAACTGTTGTTGATCTCTAACTTTTCTCCTCCCTCATAAGTTCTTTGCTTCAATTCCAATTTCTTGCTGAGTCTACAGTGATACAATCTTCATCCAACTGTGCCTGAAAACCACCTCTAAAACCTCCTGTATCCTGTTTTGTTCCTTTTATCTAACTTTCTAATCTACTGGGATTCTAAGAGATTAAGTTATTTGCTTATTAAAATGTGCAAAATAAGGGCAAAAATTAGAACTAATTAAGTGTTTGTCCTATTTTTCTTTGCAACTTTAATGCTTCATGTAGAGTACTTTACAAGGTAAATAATTTCCACAAATAATTCTTTTTACAGAGAATAGCCATTTCATAAATGAGCCAGAATAGAAACTGCTTATTGCTGTAGGGACCAATGTTCACAGTGCTGCTTTCTTCAGCTTTCAAGAAATGCAAAACTTATATTTTTGTAATTCAATGTGCTTATTAGTTATTATGTGAATTAAATTGCATGCCTAAAATCAACATTACTACCTAAATGAAATTATAAATTTTATTCTCTCTTTTCAGTTACCATTATTTAAATATGGCCCTAAAATTTTTTGTCACTATATTAAAAATATTTTTAATTTTCAATAATGGTGATTTAAATTTGCTTGAATATTTACCTAATATGTTTATATTTAGATTGGGTAAAAAATTCTTAAGCAGCGTATGTCTAGTTTGTAATGGAACACTTCTAAAATGAATTTGTAAGTTGTATTGCTGTAAACATGGGTATGTATACATCACTGTGTTGCGAAGTCTTTAACTCTTTTGGGCTGATACCTAGAAGGGTAATAGTTGAAACAAATGGACCTTCAATTTTCAGTTTTTTGAAGAGTCTCCATACTGAATTCCATAGAGGTTGTATCAATTTACAGTTTCACCAAGGTTTCTTTCTCTCCTAGAGCCTCATCAACATTTGTTATTGGTTGATTACATTTTTGTTTGTTTTTTTTTAATTGTATCAGTACATGTTAGATATATACACTGGTAACATTCTTCATAGGGAATTTGCACCTGTGTATGATGTATTGTGGTTCTTTTTTTCCTATTCCCCTGGACTCTTTTTAATTCCTCTTCCCCTCATTATTTACAAAGTCTTTGTTTCCATTATTTTCTTCTATCCTCTTTTTTTTTTCTTTTCCGTTCTTTCCTTTGATTGGTTTCTTGATGGCAACCATTCTTTTGGAGTGAGGTGAAATCTCAGTGTGGTTTTACTTTGTTTTTATTGAATGACCAGCAATGTTGAACATTTTTTTCATATATTTCTTATCCATTTGTATTTCTTCATCTGACAAGTGCTTAATCATTTCAGATATCCAATTTTGGATTGGATCTCTCAATTTTGGAGGTCTAGTTTTTCTGAGTTATATATATATATATATATATATATATTCTAGATATTTGCCCTTTGTCTGAAGAGTAACTGCCAAATATTTTTCCTGTTCGGTGGGTCATCTCTTTACTCTGTTATGGTTCTCCTCACTGTGCGGTAGCATTTTAATTTGATGTGATTTCATTTGTTGATTATTGGTATTAGTTCTTGTGCACTTGAGTTTTGTTTAGGAAGTTTTGCATATTCCCATGTCTTTAAAAGTTTTAATTACTTTGTGTGTTTGTATTCTAATGTTTAAACCTTTGATTCATGTGTGCGTGCGTCTGTGTGTGTGTGTATGTGTGAGATGAGAGCTGGGCATCCAGGTTCACTTTTCAGCATGTGGATAGCCAGTTTTCCCATCATCACTTGTTACAAAGGCTGTCTTTCCTCCAGCGAAGGAATTTGGCTCCTTTTTCAAAGATAAAAGAGATGAGAGTGCCTGGAATTGTTTCAGTATCTTCTATTCTATTCCACTGATCCACAAGTCTGTTGTTTTTCCAACACCATGTCATTTTATCACTGGAGCTTTGTAGTATAAATTAAAGTATGGGATTGTGATGCCTCCTATTTTGCTCTTGTTGCCCAGAATTTTTCTTTCAATTCTAAGTTACTTCCAGTTCTATTTGAATTCTAAGATTGTTTTCTCCAGTTCTTAAAGGAATTCTATTGATATTTTTGTTGAGGTTGCATTAAATCTATGTAACAATTTTGGTCATATGGCCATTTTGATGAAATTGATTATGTCCATCTAGGAAAAAGGGTCCCTTTCCATTGTTTTATATCCTCTTCAGTATTTCAATATGAAGGATTTTCACTTCCTTGTTTAGGCTAATTCTGAAGCATTTCATTTTCTTTGATGCTATGGTAAAAGTGTTATTTTCCTAATTTCCCTGTTGGTGAGTTTGTTGCTGATGTTCAGAATCACTACTGATTTTTCAATGTGACTTTGTATCCTGCTACACTACTAAGTGTGGAAACTAGTTCTGGGAGTCTTTCAGGCGAATTTAGTGGTCTGCTACATAGAGCATCATGTCATCAGAAAACAGTGATAGTTTAATTTCTTTCTTTCCTATCCATATCCATTTTATTCTCATTTGTAATTTCTCTTGCTCATATTTTGAGAACTATACTGAACACAGTTGGTAATGATGGACATCCTTGTCTTGTTTTTGAATTTAGAGGGCAAGTTTCCAGCTTCTCTCCATTTAGTATGATATTTTCCATTGGTTTGTCATAGATGGCTTTTATCAGGTTGAGATAAAGACCTACTGCAGTTTGCTTTAGTTTATTTTTTTATTGTGAATAGTTTGAGTTTTATAAAATGCTTTTGCTCTATTGAGATGATTATATTATTTTGTCTATGTTCTGTTAATGTGGTGTACCACATTTAATGATTTGCTTATGTTGAACCATCCTTGCACCCCTGGAATGAATACTGTTTTGTCATGATGTGTGAACTCTTAGAAGACGTGCTGCATTTCGTGTGTCAGTATCTTATCAAGGATTTTTGCATCCATGTTCACTAATAAGACTGGTTTGTAGCTCTTTTCTTTGACTGAATACTTTTCTAGTTTTGTTGTCAGTGTTATAATGCATGCTTGCAGGAATGACTTTTGGAGTACTGCTTCCCTTCCAGTTTCATAAAAGAGTATGAGGAGTATTGACATTAAAGTTCTTTCAGAATGTGGCAGTGAATTCACTGATTGTTGGCCTTTTCTTAACTGTAGCTTTGTTTGTTTGTTTATTTTATTACACAAGCTACATGTCTATCAACAGGTGAACAGATAAAAAAAATGTGGTACTTAGATCTAATGAATAGCTTTCTGCCATAAAAAAGGATAAACTTGAGTCATTTGAAGGAAAATGGATGCACCTTGAGACCACAGTATTAGGTGAAATAGCTCAGTCCCACAAGCTTAAATATCATATGGTTTCTCTTATATGAAAAACCATATGCATTATACATATGTGTATATATATATATATATGTATATATATATATACATATATATATATATAAAGAGAAACAGATAGACAAAGACACAGAGACACATAAAGAGAACAAAATAAAAGGAAAAAAACAGAAAAAACAGAGAAAAATTATCATAATTCAGTGTGTACAATGCATCAAAAAGTGAACCTTGATTTAGGAGTTAGTAAAATTATCAAACATGTTTTATATGTGCTTTCACCTATTAGTAAGGTTTTTGATCTGTATATATAACAATTAACTTTATAAAGTCTTGTAAATAAATTAATGAATCTGATGTTTTCAAAACAAAAGAGGAATTTGAGGGAAGAGGAAAAAAGAATTGAAATGTGTTTGATACATATATAAATTCCATACACTGAATGTAACATTTATTGCAAACATGTACTAATAAAAGTCAAAGTAAAGTAAAATATATTTATAATTGAAATGATTTTCCAAACCATGCTTTTAATTTTGAAAACACCTTTTATTAATGCAAATTTATTCAATTGCATATTGCTAGTTTGTGTTAAGGCTAAATATGTTTCCATGTTATGATTAGGCAATAATTTGATTTCAGCTTTAATAGCACTATCTGTAATACCTAACCAGGTATATATACTTATATTTTCATGTTTCCTTTTAAATATTTGAAAAACTGACTGCATGATAACATGGGAAATTTTCATTTTACATTAAAGTTCAAGGTAGACTATAAACATTTGAATTTCACCAGCTGCATTTGGGAAAGCATTTTTGCATGTTTTTCATTGTAATGGTAGAGTCCTGAGAAATGCTTGGTTTGTGGTCAGTATTTACTAAAGTTGTTGAGTGATTGAAAGTGAAAGATAATCTAAAAAATGAATGTTGGTAATGATTTCAAAGAGGATAATTTTAAGTTTATCCTCAAAAGATTTGGTGTCAAACTCACTTCTATGTAGCAACAGTCTTAGACTATGCATCATTATTCTAAATCTTCGCAGATATTTACAGACCATGAGTAAATGGTTGTCAGAAGGAAATTCTTTCAAATATTTTAAGAAATAAGACCACTGTTTTTCTCAGTAAGATAATTTCCATCATTTTTGTAAGCAATGTCAATCCCTAGGCATGTTCAATGGCTTCTATAAGATATTGTACAACAAATGAGAATTAATGCCTTGATGTATTTCATTATGCATGTCTACCAAGACTAAAACTCACACAATTTTTTGAAATCCAAAATATCTATAATTAGAGAGTACTTATGTTCTAGTAAATTTATTTTTCAGAAAAGAGCTCTTTGTAGATGATCAGAATATAATGTATTTCATTAAAGCTGGAAGAAAGGATTATAATGTTTGAACAAAAGAAATGATACACATTTGAAGAGATACACATGCTTATCTTGATTTGGATTTTAAACTATATATATTCATATATATACACATAATGCATTACATGGTATCTCAAATATATACAATTTCATGTATCAAATATGAAGATATGATAAAAGTGCAGTAAAAATTGGGATCCCAGAGCGATTTAAAAGTTAGTGGCTGTTTGGAGCGACAACATCCTCACAAAATATAGAATTAATTATAGATTACATTTCAAATGAAAGCACCTGCTTCCAAAAAAAAAAAAAAAAAAAAACAGAAAATGAAACAAAAACACCTGGAGAAAATGAAAGTGTTCTCTGTTGTAAGTTTTGACTCAGTTTTATATGGTAATATGACTCAACCTGAGTAGTTATATGAATTAAACCTGAAGAAAATATCACTTCATTTGAAATTAAAGTAAAAACAAAGACAGTCAGGATGAAACTAGCTAGTTTAGGTAGACTAATTTTCATGTGTTCAGCTTATGAAGTGAAGCTTGGAAGTAATATAGTTCTGAGCAAGGAAGCGCATGTAACCAGGTGTGGTCAGGTACCGTCAGGGTCGTACGGCAGCAGATTCAGCAAATGTAACCAGAAATAATGAAGGCTGAATCCTTGCCTTCCCCCGAAGCAAAAGCAAACATATCTGAGCGCTCACACTACTCATCACACAACTTCATAATCCACAGCGCAAAGATCTTTCCTTCTTTTTTTTTCCATGAAACTGATCAAAGAGCAAAAAAAAAAAAAGAGAAACAGAAGCTCAGAAAGGAATGGTTGAAATTTTCCTTGCAAGTTTGCAAGTACCTGAGTTAGCATCACAATTGTATGTAAATTTGACACCAGTGATTTTTAATAAAAAAATATGCCTCTGGGGTAAGTGTCTATGTGGCAAATTGTATTAGCTTGAGTCTAAAGGGTCTGACGTGTTAAACCTTAGTGGAAACTGAGCTGGAACAGTTTCAGGGTTCAGTAGGTTCCTAAGCTTAATATTTAGAACACACACAGAACAACATGTACATATTTTAAGTTGACATGCATACATATATACATATGTATAAGTACAGACGTGTATATTTTAAGTTCCCACACATACATATACTTATGTATGTACATATATACATACATAATACATATATACAAATATATACATACATATATATACATACACATGTATACATAATTTTGTTGAAATACTTCCTTAGGAAACTTTTTCTGGTTTCTCAGAACTTTTTCAGTGTTGACTTTATTTAGTATCACCAAAGGGGAGCATTCATAATAACAAAACTTGAACTTCATTACAAATTCACAAGCCAGAAAAATTAAAGGTATTATTGACCTAGTTTGGTACTGTGAATTAAAAATTTGCTCTAAATTCTAAACATTTATATCATCCTTCAGCTTAAAAATATCTCTTACAATAGATAGCTTTTAGAAGAATTCAGTTTTTCTCTATGTGGTGCCCTATGACATATTTGTTACTTTTTTGTAAGATATTTAGTTATACTATAATTCTCAACATGTTAAATTTTATGCATATAATTATATATTTTATTTTCTAAATTACAACACACAAGTCTAGATTCACTTAGGAAAAAAATCATTTCTGTATGAGTTCATGCAGTATTTTGCATTCAGTTTTACTTAACAGTCAATTATGTTTGTTGTACATATGAAAATACAGAAAAGAAAGATAAATACAAATATTCAGAAAGTCATGTATATATTTTTTTAATTCATGTGTATTGTTTGGGTCGATGGACTAGCCAAAGGAGGAAGAATGGTGTGATTTAAGAGTGATACAACTACTCAGAAACACATACAAGAACTAATCTCCATAGCAGTGACTCTCCACAAGTATAAAATTCCAGGTATCTTGATGACTAAATCGATTATAATGTAACTGAGTTGGTGGAGGCAAATTTGCAGAATCATTCTTGCCTTTTTCAACAAAGGTTCAGTAAAGTGAATGATACTGAACCTTAATATTTTTGGATACAGTGGCAAGAAGTCTTGGAGTTAGAGGAAGGGGCTAAAAAACAGTTAGTCGATGGCTATGGAATTAGCTTTTGTAATTAAGCATTCATAGAAACTATATTAATTTTAAAATATTGTATAAAGTTTGAGAGTGTTATGATACACTATGACACAGCATGATAAAGTGTGATTTTATTAATATACAATACATGGGATTAGCATTGCTAAGAAAATCAGATATATGCAGAATAATGTCAATTTCTTGAGAAAATGAGTATGAGCCAATGAGTTACTACTCAGTGCTAACAATGAAACCATGCATATCTCCCACAGAATGCATTTCTCTATATTAAGTGGAAATTAACCTTATCAATGTTAGAGCTGCAATTATTTTTATTAATATCATGCTCCATATAGAATTCTTCAGGGAAAATTCTGTGTATGATGAGATATGTGCAAACAAAATTAGGCTTTGTTAAACCACAATTGAATAAGATGACATTTAAGTATTAAAAATGACTTAGTTGTTTCTGCATCAAATATTTATTATGAGCCTATCATGTGAAGGAGAAAGCTTTGTAGGGTTGGAACAGTGGCATTAAAAATGCATAATCTCTTTCTTAATATTCCATGGAATCTTGTGAAAAAGTAGGTTAGTAAAAATTATTGAAATCATACAATACATTTTAGGGTAGAAAAGTAAAACATAAATAAAAATACTACTTTTTGTCTACCTAGGATCATAGAAGACTTCCTAAAAGAAGCAGAAATAAAATGTAATTACAGTTTTCTCTTAATCACTTTTCTTATTGGTGAAATGCATTACCAGACACTGGCAACTTAACAGAGAAGTTTATTTTGGCTCACAGTTTGTAGAGCTTCCAGTCCATAGTCACTGACTCCAGGCCAGATGGTGTGGCAGAGGAGAGCTGTTCATAGCATGGTGGACAGGAAGGAAAGAGAAGTGAGGGAAGAACGAGGACAGGAGATTTAACCTTCAAAGTAATGACCACAGCGACTGCCTCTTCTGGCCAGGCCCCACCTCCTAGCAGCAAGACCACTACCATCCTGCTATCATTCAAGCAGCTCCTAAATTTCCTGCCTCTGACTGCATCGGCCTTTAGGGGGACATCTAGATATTAATCATAACAATTTTCAAGGTTGGAAAAAACATTAAGGCAAATGGAACAGATTACATGGGCCATACATAGAGCTTGTGAAATAGCACACTGTACTCAGTGAAATCACAGAATTTGCTATTAAAGAGCCAAATGAAGTGGCTGCCAAGGTAGGCATAGCTGAGGATCTGGTAACAGACATAAACTGTCAGAGGTAATAGATGCTATGCTGATGGAGTGGGATTTCATTCTATGGGTCAAGTGTCAGCATTTTTTATATAAAATGCAACTACATACTCAACTCCACTCTGAGCTGCATAAAAGCAGTCATAGATAACTTGTGCATAAATATGAGTGCCTGTATTCCAATAAAAATTTATTTACAAAACTATGTAATGGGATGAATTTAATCTTAGTCTGTAGTTTGTCAGTCCTTCACTGAGTAACCTCAATCAAGGTACTGAAATAATCATCTAGAAAGAGGGCAGAATGAGGTACAGAAATCATTTTTTTACAATAAAATATGTAAATTCTTGATAAATCAATGTATTACAATATTAAATGAGTGCAAATGATGGGTTATAAAAATATTTAGGAGACACAAGCAATATGAATAGATTTTTAATCACTGCAGTTGGTGTAAGATGTGCTAAACTTGTGGGATATTAAAGAGAAAACAAGCTAAAGTAGAAGAATGAATTCGTGATGTAAGGAAAATAGTAAACTGAAGGCTTGATAACACCGGGATTGTGGTTCCAGATGAGTTCTGTTATACATAGCAATGAACCTGCTGTGATTTTGTCATTTAAAGGTAAAATCTTAAGGACAAACCTATCTAAGAAGAAAAAGAAAACTGAAAAGAGCCTACGGGGCATCCAGTCACCGTAATGACCATCTGTATTTTTTACATCAAACAGCAAACACAAATCCTGTGTCAGAAATCCCTTTCCCACACTCTAAGCCAAATTTCCTCTGAGATTAAGACAGACAGAGTCCAATTGTTCACAAACTGGTCTGAAATAGTAGTTCTTCATTCTGAGGGTATTTGTTACTTTATGTTAAGAAATATTAAACAGCACCCCATGTTCCGACATTCCATCCAAAGGATTGCTTTACATATAATGTCCATTGCCAAACATTGATCTATAATAATCCTCTAACTCCATTTGATTTTAGGGGTTAGGGGTTTGAACTAGTATGGTCAAAAAGCTGCTCAGTGTTGACAGTGGAACTTCCTGGATAGCAACTACCAAGTTTCCAATTAGTTTTGTATTTAGAAGCTGGCAAGTTTGCTACTGTGCTCCATCCTTCTTGCGAAGACACTTCATACAAAAATTCAGCATACACATCAAGGAGAAAAAAATCAATCCAGGTGAGAGCAGACAGGATACCAGTTACATATTTCAGTACCACAGGGAAGCCCAGTCATCTCTACATGTTTCTATCTTGTGCCAATAAATTCTCTATTTACACAAGCCAGTTGGAAACGTATTTTTGCTGGAAAGAACATCTGTCTTTCAGAGTCATGAATAGAAAAGTTTGGAGAGCATAACAAGTTAAAATAGAATCACAATGAAAGAAAAAAGAATAAGAAAGAAACAGAAATGTGCAGTAACATAGATGAATCAGAATGCAATGATTTTACAAAATCCATGGAGTTTTTAGAATTTTTTTTAAAAAGGTCAATGGTGTCATCTGCTGCAGGGTAATGAGACCCGTTGAAAATTTTTGTAAGTGTCAAGAGAAAACAGTGCCAAAGTCTGCCAACTTTACTCTCAGGTACAGAAGCCAGATGGTAGCTTTACTACTATTGCTTATTGACTTCAACCAGTTATGGGTGTACTTTTATTAAGACAAGATGAGATTACTTAGTATATTTTAGAGGCATAAAAATAATGGAAAATTACTGATGACATATTTCTGACTGCAATATATACAGTTTGAAAATTTTTTCACTGAGACATAAATACACACAGATAAACATGTATATATGATGAACATAACATACCACTATAACAAGAAAAATCATGATTATAATGACATGGTAAGTTAATGGCAAACCGCATTTATTAAGAGTTTAATACACACTATATCAGCGTCATCTCAGGGACAGGGTTTCACCTCCATCTGCGTTTGTCAAACTCACCAGCATCTACTGCTTCTCCTGTGATGCTTTTGGGACAATGCAACATAGCCATTAATTTCAAGTTACCATTTTTCTCTAAAATCTTTAAGAAGTGGCAGCTAATGTTATACTCTGAAATAGCAAAAAGAGACAATTGTAGGGAAAGAATAAAAGTGAAATATTTCCCTAACAGGCTGGAAGAATAATCTGCTTGAATGGAAGGAACTAGGTATGAAACATGAGGGAAAAATGAATTTTAATTAACAATATGGAAAAGAATGTGACTGGAAGTGATAAGAAATGTCTCCCCTTCCTCCAGGGACTGATTGGCGAGGGGAGCCAGTTTTCTAAGTAAGCAGAGCAGGTCTGCTTTTTGCTGAGAGGGTGCAGGTCTAGTGCTGAGGTCGTGGACGGGTGAGACTTGCAGCAGAGTTTAGTGTGAGGATCGTGAAACTTAGAAGGTCAGTATGAAAGCAAAAGCAGCATGATTCTCCAATCTAAGCAACTGTAAGCTAGATCGAACCCACCCAAAATCAGGAGCTTCGCAGTAGCAGGAGAGAAGATTCCTGGATTTTCATACTAACTAGAAATTAATGAATTGTGTTAACTGCATGTATTAATCTAATAGTGAAATGTCTTAGAAGTTGTCTTTGTCTTGAAAACATAGTACTTGGGAAAAGGCAGGCTGAAATAAACAGTTGCTGTGCAAATCCAGGATGAATATTTTAACAGTATAGACTTATACATTGTTCAGTATATAATTACTCAAAACTTTAAATTAGTTCCATCATCAACTATAGGCTCAGAGTTAGCAACAACTGTGAACACTGTTTTAACAAGGAAATTCTTCACTTCTTCTCTAGTATCTCATCATCTGAAAAAATAGTCTTGGTGTAACTGGCCATGAATATTTTAGATTGGCTCATTATTTATACTTTGTGTTATGAAAGAAGGTGTTGTATGCAATCCCCAGAATTTTACTATGGAAGGACAGATTCTGACAAGTTTATTTCATTAAAAATTCAGTGACATAAAATCCCTATTTTTTTTTCTTTTTCGTCCTATTTTTACTGGCCTTTCCCACTTACCCCTTGGATGAATTCTCCAAATTATGGCATTTATTTATTTTAGGTCCACAAGCTATTTCCTGTCCAATCTCCTCTCCATGAAAATATTTTAGTATTCCTTGTAAGACTTTTTCTTATAACATATTTTTGTTTTGAACTTACGGCACTAATTTTTGCATAACCTTCTGTTAGAATTACACACAGATACAAACGTGGGGATCAAATTTAAATTGATAAAAATTTTAATTTATCAGTCTCTTAAATTGTTATACAGTATTATCCATGAGAATAAAACAGAATTCGTGGAAGTTAAAGGTAATTTTTCTCTCTTTTTGGACTAATAGATAAATGTACAGATATACTGCCATGTTTTTGGAACTAGCAAATTTCTATTAATAGAGAATAACCTCAAAATTTCTAGGGAAGGTTCATAATGTACACCTATTGCTTGAATTCTGTGTTTCTCTCCTGATGACTGGGCTTCCTTATTTCTATTCTCTTTTTAAATCTGACACAATGCAAGCTGTCATTTCTTACTTTGATAAAAAAGCAAACAACATGTTGCCTAAAACTTGTGCACAATTAGTGGGGTCCTTTAAAGAATTTCTGTTTTCTGTTTATTAATTCTTTTGGATTTTTGCTTGTTTGTTTGTTTTGGGACAGGGTCTTGCTATGCAGTTCAGGCTGACCTTAAACTCATGGCAACCCTCCTACCTCAGCCTCTCAAGTGGTGAGATTACAGGTCTATCACACCACAGCTGGCTCAATTCTCAATATGAAATTTCTTACTATGTCTCTGACACTGGACT
>RJWM01040669.1:0-15366 GCA_004363535.1 Dasyprocta punctata
CACATGACATGTAGTCCAGTGTTGTTGGAATAGATTTTTTGCAAGGATCATAATTAGAGAAAAAAGATCAAACTTACAGGAGTGGCTCCATTGAATCATTTAGAATTCTGTGTGCATTTTAGGGTCCTCAATCTACTTGTCTGTAACTTATAAGGCTGCAGTCAAAGTAAAGAAGTAGGTGTGGAAGAAGCTGTGGGCCCCAAGTTAATATTATTGTGTCTCACTTATAACTACTTCTAGTGACTTTTCACATTGCTGTTACTGACTTTTAAAGGGTTCAGAATAAGTGCAACTCTGGACAAATGTCTTTCAAGACACCAGCTTCCTCACCTATAACTTCACATGGAAGATGGAGATGGCTATTCCCCATGATTTGCTATATCTAAGATCTCAGAATGAATCTGCTTTCTAGGAGAGAATGTTCTAACATTGAGCTCCTTATCCACACAAACCACTCACCACCAGTGTACCTCTGTTCATTTTTGCAGGAGGAACTTCTGCCACGGGGACACCTAGGTGAGGTCTCTGTTTCCTGTGCTGCCAACATTTTATGACCTATTTATCTCCACAAAACAGGGGCATGGAATTACGTACATTTTAAAATATCTTAACTATCAACATTTTAACAGTCTTATAAAATCCCAAAATATGATTAGACAACCACTTTCACTTTTACACAGAGTGTGTGTTATTCAGATTCATTTACTTACTTCTTCTTGGGTTGGAGCATAGAACTGACCACTGAAATCTTCATGATATTGTCTTTTATAAGGCTACCATCCATTCATTTCCTGTTCCTCATTTCGTCACTCCTATAACACATGTTTAGGAAACGATGATCAATTGCCAACATTGTTGAATTCACAATATTTACTACACAAACAAATGAAATTAGAAAAATGATAAGGAGCCCTTATGATGTTTTACAGGAAAAGGAGAGTATTAAAATATAAGGTAGAAAATTGAAAGAGCCAGGCTTGGTGGTGCATACCTGTAATCCCAGCACTCAGTAGACTGAGGAAGGAGGATTGCTTTGAGTTCAAGCCCAGACTGAGTTACAAAGTGAGTTCAAGTTCAGCCTGAACTGCATAGTAAAACCATGTCTCAAAAAAAAAATTGAGAGAGACTTTTAAAGAAAAGACAAAGAAGTTCTGTGGAAATGCAGAATTCCTTGTATATCAATGTCAAAGCATTTACATCTTTAAAAGTAATTTTAGAAATTATCCAAACATGAGTCCTTACCCCATGAGAGGGACCTGACGCTGTGGGTTTTTGCCCTCTGATATTGCCCCTCTGGTTTGCCCCATGGTGTTGCTTGACCTTCATTTTATGCCACATTCCTTCTGATATTGTCACAAAAAGTCATGGAGAAGTGGCCATGATATTTTTAAGTGAATCATTCTGAACTCTGTGCCTTTCTGGATACTAATTTCCCTAAGACTCTGTGCAACCCATGAACTTTTTATCTATTGTCTCTTCTCCTTCTGCCACAGTTATAATCCTCATGAGTATCAGGAGCCTTCCTCATCCAGACCCTCCACAGTCAACCCTGAGGAGCCCATCCACTCTGAGTCACTGGCCGTAATGAACGTGCATCCAGTATACAGCAAAGGTGAGACCCCCCTAAGGGACAGGGAAATCCAAGAGTGAGCCAGGGTGAAGAAAGAGTTGAACAATGGCTTAGGATCCTTTGATTTCAATTTTTAAAATAAATTCCTAGCATTATATTGGGGATAAAAGTGGTTATGAACTTGGTATCTGGGAAGGTGAACTAGTCTATTTTTCATTGCCATAAAGAAAACTTGAGGCTAGTTACTAAATAAACAGCTTTATTTAGTTCAGAGTTCTGGAGGTTCAGGGCATGGCGCTGACATCAGCTCTGATGAACTCACGGAAGAGGGTATCACAAAAGCAGGAATACAGGTGGGAGAAAGAGACTGCATGGTGAGGCAAGGAGCTGGTAATGACCTCCCACTAGGCTCTTCCTTGTAAAGGTCACATCATATCTTAACATCACCACACCATCATCACATCATCACATACTGAGGAACAAATCAAGTCCCTGCAGAGGGAGAGTCCAGGATGTGGGCTATTAATTAGAGCCAACCATAATATCTTCTGTTTTCTTACAGTAAATCCTGGAAATAGCACCCTGATTTATTCCCATATCCAGAGCATCCAGCATACAAATGGAAACCTGGGTGAGATAAGTTTCAGACAAGTAGAAGTGGGGTGGCCATTGCAAACAAATGCAACAAGGAGTCTTTGATCAAAGAGTTCTCTCAAAATGAGCCCAACACGGAAGGCATTTCCTCCTCCTGCAATAGCAATCATTTAATTCCTTCTTAACTGCCCATGCTGCCACTACTGCAGTGGCAGACAGAATAGACACCATGAATTTTTTATGCATGTATTCATAGCTTCTAGCTCAGTGCTACATGAGTTTAATAGTTTTCTTTGCTATTCCCATCCAACAGCAAATTCACCAAGGATGCATCGGGAAGATAAGGTGAGTCACATATCCTAGCTTTCTGTTCTCTGTGCTTTCCTTCACCTACATTTAAGTGCTTGTTGTTTGTGAATTTCTCACCAGGAACCTGTAGTCATTTATTCAGAGTTGAAGAAGGCACACCCAGATGATTTTGAAAAGCAGACCAGCAAGAGAGAGAGTGCCCATGAAGATGCTATAGGAAATTATGAGAATGTCTCTTGTGCATCTGCAGCCTCAGACTATTAGCTCCTTCTCCAGAGTGGCCCATAGAGATTGTGGGAACTGTTGTACTCTTTTCCCTTCTCTTAATCATGTACCAGCCTTCTCCCCAGATTCTGCTTCCATGGACAGTGGGATACCGTGGATGCGAGGCTGTGCAAAAGGTCTGTCACCTCTTCCATGTCTGGGATGTATGTTCTCTAAGAACAGAATACGCAGTATCTGAGCAAGTGCTGCACTTTTGCTACAAGGATGGGTTCTATTCCAGGGCTGTGAAATAGAGAAGCTGTTCTAGTCCTGGTCACAAGGCCTGTGCAATTATAGTGAATACACAAATAATTCTCAGTATCATTATTTTCATTTTATGGATGAGACAGAGGCCTGTAGAGGGGATTATCCAAAGTCATAAGCAAATAAAAGTAGGATCCAAACCTAGATCTGATCAGTTCTGAAGTCTGTGTTCTCAACTGCCTCAGTACTCTGCTTTTTCTCTAAAGGATGGTACTGGAATTCAAAAGAACCAAACAGTGCTATGGAAAGGAAGTTATATGCAGTTTACTAAACAGTTGACTTAAGCATGTATAAATGGTATTTAGAATTGGTCTATTGTGAGCCTCTAATCCATCTCACTAAACAGAGTTAAGGTTCTCTTCTTTCATTGTCTTGGTTTTGCTTTGTTGATCTTTTATTTTTTCCCTCAATGATCATTCTGAGTGCAATTTGTATCAAAATGTTTCTTCATGTCTTGAGGATTTTAACGTTATTTGCGTAAGTTCCTCAGTCACTGTTGAAATTGCTCCAAGTGTGGAATCCTTATCAAATCTGTTTCTAAAGAGGTTTGCTTCGCAGCAATACCAAATGTTACGTAAAGTAATACATGTCTCTATCTGTGTAGTTTCTTTTCTTGTTGCTGAGACAAAATACCTAACACCCAACGTTAAAGGAGGAAAGTTTTATTTGGCTCAAGTTTGTAGAAGTTATAGTTCATAGCTGACTGGCACCAAGGCAGGGTGGTATGGGAGAGGGACATTGCAGAAGAGGAACAGTCCACAGCAAGCAGACAGGCAACGAGAGCACCTTATCCCTCTTTTGTGTTCTTTATATTTTATGCAGGTTACCTTCCCTAGGACAAATGTAGCACTCACATCCTTAATCCTAGCCAGAACTGTGCTAAACCAATCAGTAATCACACACCTTTGATCCCAGTACCATATACTCCGAATTCAGTCAGCTCGGAACTCCCCCCACCCCACCATGATGTATGTGGCTTTGGGGGCCATCTAAACACCAGCCATAACACTGTCTACATATGTGCTATTTCTTCATGAGAAATGCACAATTATTTAAGAAAATAACTCATTCTATTTGATGAACAGTGAGTTATTAGATAGACATATAGGTAGGTAGATAGGTAGAGAGATAGAATGTAAACAGATGACATCCCCAATCAGACAGAAGCTGTGTTCTTCAAGATACTTCCTTTATCACAGATAAAATATTCCTCCTGTCTGTAACAGCCCAGTTTTACTGCTTGACTTGAACACTCACTATTTGGATCTACTGAAGCATCAGCACAAACCAGTGAATTGAATGATTTATATGACTCAGGTGGCAAAGCTCATGTTCACTCAGAAGCCCTTGTTACCTGAGCTGGCAGTGGATGCAGAGATACAAAACATCAACCAGTAAGCCCACAGGAGGATATTACCCCCATTGCTCAAATACTTCTCATCTATGCCCCAATTAACTGATAAACATTGAGTGTCTATCACTGAATAAAAAAAAAAAGAAAAAAGAAAACGAAAGTATGTCATTTTGATTAAATTTCAAAAAAGTTAGCAATATTATTTTTTCTTACAGTTTTTTCCGAGTTGGAAAAGGAATCACTGAAATTGTTAGTGTTGATCACCTGGTGTTGCACAAAACTTTTTATCACTTTGAAAACATTAGGCTTTATGAAAAGAAATCAGTAAGTTCACTGATGTACATCGACTGCTATGATTTGTGGACATCATTGACTTTACACCTACCATTGTTCCTCACACTCTACAAATAACAATACTGCTTTGTAAACCTGGAAAGCAACTAAAACATAAAAGCATGAAGTGTATTTCAAATTTTACACTTTTCTCCTTGAGTGTCAACCGTTTAGACAACAGAAAGTCATAGCATGTATCAAAATGCAATCTAATTTGAAGTTTTTAATCTTAGATTAATGAATTTAGCCAGCACCCTAATTCACTGAGAAAATAATATTCATTTTCTTTTTGTGAGGGAATGTGTATTTTTTACTAGAAACAAGGGCCTATGTGTCATGTTTCTCTATTACTAGGCACAAAATACAATTAAAAACAATGGGCCTGATCTTTAAAGAGATCAAAGAATACAGGTGGAGTCTGTATGTGCTTAAAGTACACTCCAAATATCTTCCTACTGGGTGTTCCAGGAAGGATAGAACTGTTCTATATGAGGGGAAGAAGGGATGTTATTCTGTGCCTGCCATGGGAAACCTATTTGAAAGACATCCTAACAGGCAGAAAAGTTCCTCCACTGATGTATGCAAGGGAAAAGCTCCAGGCTAGGGGATGGAGACAGGAATGAGATAGTCCTGTGGGTTCAACTGTCATTCTCCAGGGGAGTGCAACAGTGATACAGGTAGCTCCAAGGGCAGCAGCGTTTGGGCACAAAGAGCATCAGGAAATTACAGATCTAGACAGCAAGAAAGGGGCACCCCAGGGATACTTCTGTGCACAGACTAGTTCTGTGTGAACTGGAGACCTCCTCCCAGAACTCTAAGTAGGTCCTCAAGGTAAGAACAAAGTGTAATACCTGTAAGGAGAAGATCCACGAGAAAGTTGTTTCTAGTCAGTTGAGAAAGTAACAGTAGAGATATCAATGTTTAGGGGGCATTACCATAATTTATTTCTTTATACTCTATCTGTTTATAAGTTTGCTGAATAAAGTTTATAAACAGTAAAGCACATATTTAAAGTGTATGATTGTATGAATTTTGACAGATGTGGACCTCCACAAAACCACCCTCACAATCAAGATCTCAAATATTTCTAGCATCTCCAAAGCACCTTGCTCCCTAAGCAATACTTCTTTCCCCCACTTCCTGCCCATTCAATCACTGGTATGATTTTATAAAAATGTGTATAGGTGGAATCATGCAATATGACTCTTTTGTACCTGACTTCTCTTGGGAAACAAAAAATACTTGAAATTCGTTCATGTTGTTTCATGTGTATTTATTTTTATTGTTGAGTAATCCATTGTATGAATATATTGCATTCTGATGATGTATTGAATTGTTGATAGATATTTTGGGTCACTTCACTTGTCATTATTGAAAATAAAATTTGCCATACATAAAACTTTGTGTGGAAATATGGGTCACATTGCCATTTGACAAGTATCTTAATGTTTAATTGCTGAGTCAATGCCTCAGTCTGTTCTAAAATGCGTAATCTTCCCGTGAACAGTGTATGATAATCACAGTTACTCTACATCTTTGTTAACATTTGACATTTTTCAACCTTTAATTTTAGCCATCATAATGGGTGTGGAATATACTGTAGTATGATGTTATCTGGTTGTGTTATTAATTTTCATTTCCTTGATGACCAGTGATATTCTGTATCTCCTCAACTCCTTACTGACTTTCTGCAGATCTTCTTTTATGAATTATCTGTCCAAATTTTGCACTGTTCTTTACTGGGTAGTTTGCCTTTTTATTAGTGACTTTTACAAATTCTTTATGTATAGTGGCCCAATTAATGTGTTGCAAGTATTTTCTTCCTGTTCATAACTTCTTGTTTATTTTCCTACTATTATTGAAGAGCAAACATTTTTAGTTTTGATGCAGTACAATTTAACAAATTTTTTCTTTCATGCATTATGTTTTTGTTTCTATATGACACAGTTTTGATAACTTCAAAATCAAAACACCTTCTTCCTCTTCTTTTTTGGAAAATTTTTTATAATTTTTAATTTTACATTTAGGTTTATTACCCATTGAGAGCATTTTTTAGTCACATACAGTGTGGAGAAATAATATTCATGTTTTCTTATAAGCTTGCAGTTACCTCTATAGGTGCTTCCAGATGATTTGTTGGGTAGTTGAGAAAGCAGGAAAATACAAACATTTTAAACTTTATGGTATAAGATAATTTTGCCAAATAGATGCTTCCCAACTACTTTCTCCCTATTTGTGATTTGCATTTAAATTGTCTTGACTATCTTTAAGTTTTTAATTTGATGGAATTTATCACTTTCCTCCTATAACTCACATTTTATGTGTTTTGTTTAAGAAGTTTTTGTGTAATTAAATTCCTTAAAATTTTCTTCTAAAAACTTAATAGTTTTAGCTCTTTTTTTTACATGTGTTGTATTTAAAATGGATGTTTACATGTGGCATGAGGTCAGGGTTGACATTAACTTCTTCTGATACATATATCCCATTGTCTCAGAACTCTATCTTGAAAAGATTACCTTTTCAAGTTTGTATTATCTTGTCATTTTTGGGTCATATCTGCAAGATATCTCATTGTATATATTCAAATATTCTAAAGTTTTAAAATCCAAAACACTTCTGTTCCCAAGCATTTTGGATAAAGTATACCCAAACTATACTCACATTGTGTGTGTGTGTGTGTGTGTGTGTGTGTGTGCGCATGAGAGAGAGAGAGAGACAGGGCAGCAGAGACAGAGAGAGAGAGAGAGAGAGAGAGAGAGAGAGAGAGAGAGAAAGAAAGAGAAAGAGAGGAAGAGACAAATAGAAGCAGAGAGAATTTTGATATATTGTACTTTTAAAAGAAATTTGTCCATTTCATATAGCTGTCAAATTTGTCGTCATACATTTTATTTTTGTATTTTTTTAATGTATGAAGTATCTGTAGTACTAACTCCTCTTTTATTCCTGGTAGTGGTAATGTATGTATTTAATTTTTTCCCTTACATCTCTAGCTAAGTGTGTTAAAATTTTGTTGATGCTTTCAAAGAACCATCTGTTGTCTTTGTTAACTGATTATTTTTCTACTTTCTATATTGTTGATGTCTCTTCTTATCTTTAATATTTCATTTCTATACTTATTTTGTGTGTGATGTGTAGATTTCTAAAATGCCTACCAAGATTCTTGCCCTTGATGACACACATTCTTATATTTTCTTCTTAAGTGTGATCAAAAATTGTGATTATCATAAACTATCATGATTAAGTTACTAATTTTTTATTTGAGTTAATGAAAAGGGTTACCCTAGCAGTGATGCAGACCTTTTAGAATTTTCAATAATAAAAACAGTCTTCTAAGACACATGTGCCATAGGTTCTCAAAAACTGTGGCTATCTAATCAGATAATCCCTCCAAATGAGATGAAGCACCAGAGAGATTTTCTTACTGGCCTAAAAGAAGCAAAATGTTGCTATAATGGGATGTCTGTTGAGAGGCAGCTGCTAGGAACTGAGAGTGATTCCCAGTCAAGTGGAAGGTGAGGAAAGCCTCTGTATGAAGAAGTAGCTTACTGATCCCTGGATTTCACCCTTGTTCAACATTTTTTTAAATTTTTATTTTAAAGAGGATAAAACAATAAAACAAATCAAAACAAACTAGTGTATGAGATATGGGATTTCCAAACATTGCAAAATCAACAATAGTTACCATAATGCCTTTTGATGTCTTTAAAATAGCTGCAGATAACTGTGGACATAGTAAAAATCAAACAGAACAGAATAGAATAGAAACAATGAAAACAAAACAATGAGTGCAATAAAGGATATCAAAACAAGCGAATAGTGAATTCAAAATTGTAAGCATAATATACCTTGTTATCTTTGAAATAGCTTCTCCTGCCATCAGCTTTGACATAATCAAACAAAACAAAAGAGAATAAAGTCAACCCAACAAAACAATGGAAACCATATAGTACTTCCAAAACAAGACCATAGGGAATCAACAATGACTGTAACCCTCAGAAGGAGATCTTCCATAGATGTCACACTGTGTACCACTATCCTCTGGATCTATGATCAGACCACTGTCCATAGACCTGTAATGTTAGTGAAACAACAAACTACCACAGGCATCCAATTGCATTTCACTTCCATAGGTATCATCACAGCCTGTGTTTCTCTGGATAAACTGGTTGGTTACAGCAGGGTGTATGTGTGGGTGATTGGTACTTCTCGTTTGCCAGTTCATGCATTGGAAGGGGCTGGGGTTTAGCTGTTCCCAGCCTGGTGGCAGCCCGCATATGACACTGGTCCCAGACTGGGCTTGATTGCTGGTGTGACCTTGTTCTCTCTACCCCACAGTCCACGAATGGTGCTGACTCTCAGGGAGAATCTGAGGTCTGGCTGTTCCAGTCTGGCAGTGGCCTGTACATGGTGCGGGTTCTCAGACTGGGCTTGCTTGCTGGTATGGCCTTGTTCTATCTCCGCCTGGTCTGCAAATCACACTGACACTCAGGGAGGAGCTCGGGTGTGACTGTTTCAGTCCAGTGATGGCCCACACATGGTGCTGATTCCCAGACCAGGATCCCCTTGTTCAACTGTAAGCAAAGAACACAGCTGAAGAGTTTCACACTCCAGCCCATAAAAACAGTGAGATAATAAAGATATCCTGTTACATGCTGCTAGATTTTTGGGCTAATTTGTTACATAGAAATAGAATACACTGTATTTTCTTTGCTTCTCTTTTCCTTGCTCCTTTTTAAAACTTTTATTAGTGTATGTTTGCAGTAAATGTTTACATTTTTTGTCTAGAGTTCGTCCATGAGCATAATGTTTTATTGTTTGTGAAAGTATTACCTTGGAACGTTCATTTTATATCATTTCTCTTTTCTACTATCAGTATTAAAAGCTGTAAGTTTTTCTCCTAACATTGATTCACCTAAATCTCACAAATATAGTCCTCATTGATACGGTTAGATTTAGGTCTTCTAGTTCATTATTTGTTTTTCATTTTCCTCTGATTTTCATATCTCTGCTCCTCTCTCATGGGTTATTCCAGATAATTCGTACATTTTTGAGTATGTAGCACAGTTCTGGCTAACAAGATTTACTTTTTCTTCCTTTGCTCTTTTTTTCTTTTTTTGGATTATTTATTTGCAGTATTATATCTTAATGTATCTATTTTATTTTCAACTGGGTATCTTGGTATCATTTTTAGAAATGTATTTAGCAGTTATAATTAATATTCTACCTCTCTATGGAAAACATAGGAATTTTGATGCCATATAGATACGTATCTTTATATCTTTGCCTGAGCAGTCATTTATGGGATGGTTATCACAGCCATTATAACTATATACATTAGAAAACATAAGAAACTGTTATAATTTGTGCTTTAAGTAGTCACACATATTTAAAATGACCTGTGGAGAAAAATATAATCTTTTATTATCATGTTTACTATTTACAGTGTTCTTAATTTTTCCTAATAATACATGCTATCTCTCTTTCATTTCCCTTCAGCCTGAAAGATTTTTTAAAAGAATTTCTTAGAGCATGTGTTTGTCTTTTTAACCTGCTTTCTTTTTTAATTTTTGCATTTACTTTTGAAGGATATTTTTGTTGGATGTTGAAAACTGGTTTGGCAATCATTTTCTTTTAAAACTTCAGTGATACTGTTTCACTATCTTATTGTGCTATAGTTTTTAAGAGCAGTTTATAGTTACTTAAATCATTGTTCTTTAAATAACATGGCATTTCTCTCTCAACTTTTTAAGATTGTGTCTTTATCATTGGTTTTCAGTAGGTTGATTATCATGTTTGTGGGATGGTTGCCTTTGAATTTATCTTGTTTGGAGTTCACTGATCTTTTTAAATCTGTAAATGTATGCTTTTCCTCAAATTTCAGTTGTAATGTCTTCAATAACATTTTATGTCAGTTTATCTCTCTTGCCAACTGCTACAGTTTCAAATACATGTATGCTACATAATTTTATAATATCTCACATATTCCCTAAATTTCTGTTCATTTTTTAAAACTTCCAATCAACCTTTCAGACTCAGTAATTTTTACTTATATATTTTAAATGCCACTGATTTTTCCTCTAGCCTATCCATTCCATTGTGAAGTTCAGTGAGTCATCTTTTTTCATATGTAGCATATGCATTTCTAAATTTTATATTTGCTTCTCTTTTATACTTGTAATTTTTCTGCCTTTTGTTTATTTTATGTGTATTTAGTTTTACTTCACTGAGCATAAAGTGGCTGTTTAAAAATTACTGTCAAATAATTTCAGCATTAGAAGGATTTGAAGTTTGTATCTGTTGATTGCCTTTATTCTAGAAAATTGATCATGTATTGCATCATTTATTATATCTTAGACATTTAAAACATTATATTATATAGATTTTATGCTTTGCTACATTTATTAGAAGAATTTTTAACCCAGTTAGATCCAAGGTGTAAATTTCATCTTTCTTTTAGGGAGATTCCCAAGGTCCCTCTGTCCTTTAGCCAATGGTTAGGAGACGCATCTTAGCACATGAATTTGAATTTAGAATTTATTGGATTACTTTGGCATGTTGACATACCAAAAAGATAAGACTTCAGGAATGCACCTCAAGTCTTAAGACTTCTAACTCTTTCTTTCTCTGTTCTGAGACCATCCTATAGTTGCATGGTTAGGAGTCAGTCTGTACTTGTAGATTTTCCACACAGAAGACTAAGGAACCACCTTCTCTGCCCCTTTTCTCCAGAATTCTTCCCTTACTTCTGCATTTAATCAGGCATCTTTCCTTGATTCCTCTCACCGGAAAATCAATGGATCATCTATCAACATTTTAGCCATCTACAATACACTTTTTATTCTACCATCTGCCCTCAAAAGAAATAATAAGAAAAGTACAACTCACCCCTGTGCTAATTACTTTTCCAAATTTCAACTTCCTTGCAGTCTGCCTACTTTCTCATTCTTGAGAATCCTCAGGTAGTTGCTTTCTGTATTTTACCCAATCAATAATTGTTACTAGCTGGAGGACTTGCCTGGAGGGAGTTCACAGTATCACACCAGAAGTAAAATTCCAGGTTGGGTAAAAAATGGTACATTTATGTTCACTGGTTAATCACAGTCATTCAGGCTACATGTACAGGTATACCAGGTGCAATGGAAAAATACAGTGAATGTTTACAGTTTTAAAAATTTATCACATTAAAAGACTTATTGGCATTAATTCCCCTCAAAATAGTCCCACTTGCTTAAAATGTATAATAGCTATGTGAAATAGGAAGAAATTATTCAAAAGAAAAAGGTAACTAGGGAAGGAGTGGGGGAAAGGAAGAAAGGGAAAAGAAAAAATGAAAAAAGAAGGATAAAATGGAAACAAATTTTGGTAAATAAAGAGGGGAAGAGGTATTGAGGGAAAGGAAGGGGAATGGAAAAAAGAAGAGGTACCAGAATATAGTATGTACAGTTATAAATTCCCTATGATGAATATGATCAATATGCATATCTAAACTGGACCAATAAACTAAATAATAAAAAAAGAAAATGCTAAACAACTATGATAAAAACACACTTATTCCATCATTCTTGCTACTTTCTGAAGCTGTCCTGAAAGTCCTCTTTTGAGTCTTTTGTTGCACTGTTGAGGCTAGCTTAATATTCTGAATTCATGCAAAAACATTTACTTTTTATGGTGTTTGGCTTAGAGAAGAGCTAGAAGTCACACAGTGCCAGATCCAGTTAATGACGTGGGTGGGGACTTATCATAATGTGTTTGTGAGCCTGTCTTTGTGTTGGATGGCATCTCGCAACAACATTCACTGTATATTTTGTCACACATCATAAAAACATGGAAGATGATATCCAGAAATGCTTCAGAAAGTGGTAAGAATGATAGAATAAGGGTTTAAGGCAATGCATCTTTTAGTGTAATACATTTAAAAATTAAATCACTCGTATATTTTGATGTATTTTACATACTTGATAGCCAATGTATTAAATACTTTTTTCATTTTAATGTGTTTGAAAATTTTTAATTCTTCTGAAACTTTCTTCTAAAACATAAGCTTAGAAGTTTTTATGTTACCTATGTCATATAAACATACCCAATTCATCATTCTCCCACTCTGGGAATTTTTCAATTTTATAAATATTTGAAATAAAAATTTTGCAGTCTCTTTCCTTATATTTTAATTGAGAAAATAACTATTAGAACTTAAAATCTCTTTGCATCAGAAACTTTTTTTTTTTTTTTTTGCGGTACTGGGGATTGACTTCAGAACCTCGCGCCCGCCAGGGCAGGCGCTTAAGCCACTGAGCCAAACTCCCAGTCCTGGTTTTTTGAGGCAGGGTCGCACTGTGTAGCTCAGGCCGGCCTTGTGCTCGCGTTGTACCCCGGGCCGGCATCAAACTCACAACGCTCCTCCTACCTCAGCCTCCCAAGTGCTGGGATTAAAGGCGTGCATCAGAAAGTTTTTATACCAGATAGTCCATAAAAAGTTTTGAAATTTCCAGTACTAGGTAGTGGGATTTTTCTCATTTTTATAATAATTATAAGAAAAATTATATATTATTGTTTAGATTTTAATTTGGTTGTTAGTGAAAGTTCTTTTTTCAATTTTAAAGAGGATAAAACCAAAGAAAATAAAACAGAATAAAACCAATCAAAATAAACTGGTATATGTGATACAGGACTTCAAAATCTTATGAATTCAACAATAGTTACCATAATGCCTTTTGTTGTCTTCAAAATAGCTGCAGATACCATTGGACATAGTAAAAATCAAACAGAACAGAGTAGAATAGAAGCAATAAAAACAAAACAATGAATACAATAAAGGACTTCAAAATAAGCCAATTGTAAATCCAAAATGGCTACCATAATATGTCGTGCTATCTTTCAAGTAGCTTCTCATGCCATCAGATTTAACATAAACAAAACAAATGAGAGTAATGCCCAACACAACAAAACCATGAAAATGGTATGGTTTCCTGGCAGGGATTGCCTCCTGGTGAGGCCTGGGCCCCTCCCTCCACAGACCGTGAATGTTGCTGACTCACAGAGAGGCTTGGGTCTGGCTCTGAATGTTCTTTTTCAATCAATAAAAATTTTTCACATCTTCAAAAGATTGGAGTATTCTTTTCCTAATAAATTATATAAGTTTGTGAGCTAAGGATAGTAATCCTTAATCTGTCATAAGTGATGTAGATATTCATAATATTTTGTCTTATCTTTTTGTTTATGTCATTAAAAAGATATTCATGAACTAACATGCCTGTTCTAGCCAGTAGTTATGGGACATGAGGAATTTGATTGAAACTTTTCTAAATAAGAAACCAGGTCTTGACCTGAGTTCAACATGAAAAGAGGAAATACCAATGAGTAAGGTGAAGACAAGATAGTTTTCTGGGTGCGTTCTCAAAAGCAGAGTGTATTGATGGCTTGAACTTTCTAAAACTAGGCATTGGAGAGAGAAATTAATACAGACATTGCTAAGAGTAAAGGACCATGTCTTATTTACTTTCTTGTTGCTGGGGCAAAATACCTGACATCTACAAGTTAACAGAGGAAAGCTTTAATTTGGATCACAATTTGTAGAGGTTTCTGTCTGTAGTGGGGTGGCTCAAAGGCAGGGCAGCCTGGCAGAGGGGCATGGCAGAGGAGAAAGAGCCCATGGCATGCCAGCAGCAGGAAGCAAGGAGAGATCAAGGGAAGATGAAGGATATGCATGAGTATCTCTATCTCTAGGCCATGCCCACAGTGACCCAGCACCTCTCAGCAGGCTTCACCTCCTAAAATCACAAACAAATATAAGCCCATCAGTAGAGTAATCCACTGATGAGTATCCTACACCCATGTTTCAGTCACTTACCAAAAGCCCCACCTATAAGTGCTTGAAGCTTTGGGGGAGATTTTAGGTATAACCCATAATAGACCATTTCAGAATCATAAAGCGTATAGTTTAAGAAAATCATAAGCGTTGGGTCATTCAGTCTAGAGAACAGCTTTATTTTCCAAAAAAAAGAGCATAGTGGAATATAGATTGAAACATTAAATTTTTTCCATGCTACACACTTAAAGGAGAAAATTTATAAAACAAGCCCAAAAGAGTTTGTTGATGAGGAATATATGTATATGTTTTTCATATATATATATGTGCATTTCAGCTATATATATGCATTTTCCATCACACACACACACACACACACACACATATGTATGACTGAAAGAGCCTCTTACAGATCCAAGTCTCTTTTATCTTTCCCTACTGTATTTTTGTAGGTGAAAATATGTTCTCAAACTATTCTCTTCCTAAAATTGTAAATTTTCTCTCTATGGAGTTAAGGTAGTTAAATAGACCTCTCTGTACAAACTACTCTTAAAATTGTCCTTTCCTTTCTTCCTAATTACCCCTTAGCAGTATGTCATTATTTAATCATATTAATGGTTCTTCTTCAACAAGCTACTATTTCCTCGGCCTTTCAACTAGGAAAAAGCTATTTTGCATATGGTATGCTGAATTAAAAAAGAACAGAGGGAACTAGTCATGAAAAGAAGAAGTAGTGGTTAGTTGGTTCCTAAGCGAGTTTTCAGGAGTTTAAAGATGAAAAGACTCGAAAATTAATGGTTCTATGTTACTCTGTGGTTTCTCCTTTTTGGCAGATCTAGGCAGAAGAAAGAAGAAAACCCGACTTCTTTGCAA
>RJWM01040670.1:0-15336 GCA_004363535.1 Dasyprocta punctata
TTTTAAAGAAATGAAATTTTAAAAAACAAGCACAAGCCAGGCATAGTGGTGCATGCCTGTAATCCCAGCACTTGGGAGACTGAGGCAGGAGGATTACTGCAAGTTTGAGACCAGCCTGGGCTACAAAGTAAGTTCAAGGCCAATCAGAACTGCATAGTGAGACCCTGTCTCAAAAAGAAAAAAGGGAAAAAGAAAAAGAGAAAAAAAAAAACAGCCTTTAAAACAGTATCTGGAAATCCAGTATGTATGTGTAATTGGAGTGTCAGAGGGAGAAAAGGGATTAAAAATAATAAGAAATAATGGCCTAAATTATTATAAGTTTGGTGAAACCTATAAACCTACAAATCTGAGTGGCTTAACAAACCCTGACTAGGATAGCACAAAACCACAAAAAAGTACCTGATAACCAAAATTTTGAAAGCAAGTGATTAAAAAGAAAGTATTTATGATGCATGCCTGTAATCCCAGCACTTGGGAGGCTGAGGCAGGAGGATTGCCACAAGTTCAAAGCCATGCTGGGCTGCATATTGAGTTCAAGGCCAGCCTGAACTGCAGGCAAAACAGAACACATTAAGTAGACCTAAGATGAAGAATGACAGCAGACTTCTTGTCACAAACTATGCAAGTGAGAAGTTAGTGGGAAGACATCTTTTAAATGCTGGAAGGAAAACTGCTGATCCAGAGTTCTGTATTCACTGAATATATTTTTCAAAAATACAGCTAAATAAAGACTTTTCCAGGCAAACAAAGCCAAGAGAATTCATTACCAATAAGACCAGAGCTGTAAAAAATGTTAAAGGAAGATATTTAAGTAGAAGACAGATGATACCAGATAGATAGTTAAGCTGCACAAAGGAATAAAATAGTAGCAGCGTGGTAAATATGTGGATAAATAGAACTTCTCCTCATTTTAAAATTCTTTAAAAAGGATTACTTAACACAAAAATAAATACACTATGGGGCTAAGACGTACAGGAAAGATATACAATAGTAGTACAAAAGATTGGAGGAATAAAATGTAAATACACTATTACGAGATTCCTGTGTTATAAATGAAGTGCCCTGTTACTATTTAAAAGTAGACTTTGAGAAGTTAAAGAAGCATACTGCATTCAACCAATAAATCAAATGGGCTGACAAACTTCATCCCATTGTCAGAGAGAGAGAAGGAGGGAGAGAGGAAAGAGTTCAACTAGCCCAAAGAAGAGAGGAAATAAAGAAGTTAAGAACACATGGGATAAATAGTAAGATGGTAGATTTGAAACCAGCCCTATGAATAATTACATAAAATATAAATGGTCCAAATATTGCAGTTTAAAAATACAAATGTCAGACTTTAAAAGACCCAAACAACTATATACTGTTTGCAAGGCTCCATTTTAAATATTGTGCCAGATGTATACCACTCAAACACTAATCCTCAGAACGTTCAAACCAAAATTAGTAGCACTGTATTGTGGGGTTGACAATATATGAGAAAAGACAAAACTAATTGGTAACATCAGAAACCATTCAGTGGTTGCCAGAGGTTGGAGGTCAGAGTGTTGTCAACCAGAAAGAGACACAGCACACTTTTTGGGGTGGTACAAATGTTTCATAACTGTTTTCACACGTTGTGTACATTTGTTAGACCAAACTGTACACACAAAATGACTGCAATAAAGTTATTTTGATAAACAAAATTGGTTTCAAAAAGTAAAGTGAAGTTTCTCTTGAGATATCCTGAACTTTTTAGAAGTTAAATGAGAGGAAAATACAATGAATTATGTTGGTCTTGTCTAAGTGCTGGCCTGAAGAGCAGGCTATATTCGATTGGTTTCTGATTTTGTAGCTTTAGGGTAATATCTAGTTGTGTGGTATGGTGTGGTGTGGTGTGGTGTGGTTTAGTCTGGCCTGGTTTGGTTTTGCCATGTTGGGAAGTGAACCCAGGACCTTCACACTGAGATACACACTTAGCCTTTTACTTTTATTTATTTTGAGACAGGGTTTTATCAAGTCACTAATCTACACAAGCAAGGTTGTGAACTTGTAGTCTTCCTGCCTTAGCCTCTCAGAGTACGGGATTACAGGCCAGAAACCTTTATGTTTAAACTGCACATCAGACTTGCGAGCTAACTAAATGTTGTATAAGTATCATTATCCTTACTGTAAGAAGCATGCCAATTGTTCAGAAGAAAAATAACATTGAGAGAATATTTACACACTTGGTCATCCTGAAATCTCATGAGCAGTATTTTTGTTCAGTGAGTACACCTTTTTCCCCTGGGGTGTGTGTTACTAGGGATTGACCCCCAGGCCTTCACACCGAGTTACATCCCCAGGCCCCGTTTTGTTATTTTGAGACAAAGTCTAAGTACACAGCCTGAGCTCAAACTTGACACACTCCTGGCTCGGCCTTCAAGAGCCCTAGGGTTACAGGCGTGCCCCGCCACTCCCGGTACGCCATCGGCTCCTTGACTGGATGCTCCTAGAGGCCAGAGACAGGGTGTTTCTCATGCTTCTCCCTGCTGCCATGTCTGGTGTATGGTAAAGCATCACTACATATTTGTTGAGTATGCATGTATTCTTAGAATGAAGGGCAGTATTTAGAAATGCATTCATTGTGAAGTGTATTCCATTAATTGGAAAGCACAGGTCCTTCTTAGACCAAACTCATGCTTATTCTGGGTAAGCATGTTAGCCCATCTTTTAGTATTCAGTACCTTTTATTTGTTCTTCAGATATCATTTCCTGCACATGCCAGATACCATTCTAGATACAGTAGCAAGCACAACAGATCGAGTGTGTTCATGGAGCCTCCCTTTAAGAGAGGAAGACCAGAATTAATAGATTTGCATGTAGAGATACCTGGGTGTCAGTGATGCTAAATGTTAGGAAGCCGGGGGAAAGGGAAGGACTGTCTGGCCAGGGCGCCCTCAGAAAGGCAGCTTGTGAGCGGAAGTCTAAGGAAGTGAGGGAGCAAGCCATGGTGTGGGGGGCAGAGGCCCAGGGATGGGCCAGGAGCGTGCCCGGCAAGGAGGCTGGTGATGTGCAGGGGTGGGCAGCGCGGGGACAGAAGTTCAAGAGTGCAGAGGCAGGGGCAGCTGGCGCAGGGCCACGAAGACTACTGCAGAGGACGGGGTCCCAGTCTGCGTTTTCTTGGGGAGCTCTCGAGGGTGTTCGGAGAAGAGATGCAGTCAGACTTCGTTTTAAAAGTTCACCTTAACTGCTGGGTCAGACAGACTGTGTCGCAGAGCAAGTGTGACCATCGGGCAAGCTGGTCAGTAGCCTCATGGAGGACTGAGTTACGTGGTCTGGCATAAAGATTTCCTCGTGCATATTAAATTAGTTTCACAGTTCTGTTTAGTGGGCTTTGGAAACTACTTTCTTTCAGCTAATATTTTACTCAAATTCAGTTTAAATTGCTGCAGTAGAAGTAGAAATTATTTGCTAAATATAATGGGATCTATCACTTTTTGCAGTTTGGCTGATTATCAATTCATAATAATATCTTACATTTATAGAGCGTCTGACAATTTACAAAGCAATTTTACATTCACTGTCTCACTCGATCCTCACCACTCCTTAAGACAAACACAGTAACTATTATCTCCTTGCAGTGGTGCAAACTGAAATATCACATGTCAAGTCCAAAATCCCACATCAAGTTTGGGGCAGGATCAAAAAAACTAAAGTTCAAATCTTCTGTCTCCTAGGGTGAATCCATTGGCTTAGTTTAGAGATATTGTCATGTTCAAGTTATGCCTCAACATACTACTGTGAAGGAGGATATTGAAATTAGCAAATTTAATAGTATTTAAAAGAAAAAACCAGGGAGCAAGATAGTGTGCTCAGAAGAGATTCTGACAAAGATGGGTGGCACACATTCCTACCCTGAGGACTGGTTTCCCAGAATGAGGAGACCTGTACTAGCAAATATCTGGTGAAGTGTCACATGCAGATAAATGGCACAGACAGCAGTTCGCAGGAAGCCATGGCTTTGGTGGCCTGAGAAGTTGGGGCAGCAGGGAGGCAGGGTTTGAGTGGAAGCATGGGTGGGATTCAGGTCCCCAGAAAATATAGAGGGGTTTTCTAAATCTGTGGGTGGGAGAGAGGGGCAAGGGCAGCAGGAACATTGGGGATTTCACTTCATGACAGTGATGAAAACAGGGTAGTTGGAATGGAGCGATTGACTTGAAGATCACTGGATGCCTAGTACTCTTAGATGTACAGTATTCTTATAAAGTAGGCTAAATGTGCAAAAGGCATTCACTAGGCTTCCTTTACATAAATATTGTGGAGAGCCGGAAAATGCAGCCAAGGTCTTAAATGCACCATGCCTTTTAGCATAGGGCTAGCAGTTTTGTGTTTTATTCTTTTTCTCTTCTCTGAATCCCCCTTCAGTCTAATGTGTATCTAGCTGAAGGTACATTTTGCTACACTAGCATACCTCATGGTTTGCAGGTGGTTTTTCTCGGAGCTCAGAATATGTGTCCATCTGATGGGGCAGCTTAAGAGTGGTTTAAGCTGTCAATATCTAAGAGAACAAATTGTCCAAAAGAAAAATATTCAAAGTTGAAGGCCTATAATGAGAATTAGATCTGGAAAATAAGGCCACGCTATGTCGAATGTAAGATTTGTTTTTGCTTTGGCAAAAAATTTTTTTTTTTAATTTTGAGATAGGGTCTTCCTAAGTCATCCAGGCTGAGCTCAAACATACGATCCTCCTGCCTCAGCCTCCCAGAGTGATGGATAACAGACACGTGCCATCACGCCCAGCTGATGAACAGTTCCTAAGTATCTACTCTGGCTGTCTGTGATGTGTTGTGCTTATTGCTGGAGTACATTTGAAAGCACAACCACATTCTTAAGAAGTAGGTAGAGAGCATGCCAGGAAACATGTAATTTCAGCCAGGCATGGTGGTGCACACCTTTAATCCCAGCACTTGGGAGGCTGAGGTAAGAGGAGTGTTGTGAGTTCGAGGCCAGCTTGGGCTACAATGTGGGCTCAAGACCAGCCTGAGCTACATAGTGCGACCCTGCCTCAAAAAACTAGGGCTGGGAGTTCGGCTCAGTGGCTTAAGCGCCTGCCCTTGCAGGTGTGAGGTTGTGAGTTTGATCCCCAGTGCCGCAAAAAAAAAAAAAAAAATTTAATTTCCTCAAGGAGAGAAATGATGTAGGGCAAGTGTTATATTTAAGGTTTAATGTAATGGTGCTGTAAGAGTTATATTGGAATCAGGAAAAACTGGAGGTTGAGAGAGCAGTTGGTAAGAAAATCTATACATCCCTGCGTGTATGAGCTGTATTTAAGGAGAGAGCCACAGACAAGGTTATAGTGTATGTTATGTGAAGGGCCTGCTTACAGACACACAACCCACAGTTAAGCCCTCATCCATGAGATGTAGTCATCAACATAAAACAATACTGTGTGCTCACACTTTCCTTTCGTTTAGTCACTCACTTATTCAGCAAGGATTTATTGAGCACTTAGTGTATGCATGCTGCTCTTCTAGGCAGTGGGGATAACAGTAGACAATAAAAGAGGCAGAGTCACTGCCTTCTTGGACTTCGTATCCTAATGTCACTCAACCAGTGCTAAATGAGCTGATGTTTGGGAAAGTACTTGGCCCATTGCTGGTGATATAGTAAGTAGGGCTTCGTATTTGTCACTTACTGAGTTTCAACTTGAAACAGAGGTTTGTTAGGGTACCTGTTTGCATGATAGAAGGCTGAGAGACCAACTCATTTACAGATTATTTAAAAAATATTCCATCAATACTTCTGAGTCTCTCGCTCCTGTTTGGGATAGTTAAGTTTATATGCTGTCTTAAATACAGCCAGTTGTCTGTCCTAGACCACTTCTGCCATTTACGATGAAGGGTCGAAGCAGGTGCTGCTGTCTACCCATCTAGAAAAGTAGTGTGCTCTCGTCTTGCTTGGATGGTTTTTGTGGCCTCTCTGAATTCCAGAAAAGGCTCATTGTTGTCACTGACGATGTTTGACAGAGGCCCTTTGTGTCATTATTTACTGACTGACTGCTTTGGCAAAAGCTGTGTCAATTCTTTTGTTAACTCTAACCACAGTCAAAAATGATGTAAGGGAGGAGAAGGATCAGTGAAACAAAGACTGCTCCATGCATGTGTGCGCACAGGTAAACATCTTTTAGGTCAATTTCTGATCGTTATCTGAAATAGCATTTGTCATGTAAAGCATGGAAAATGGCAGTAGTGTGTTCATTTTCTCGTTGCTTTGCTCAGATATGACCTGTTACCCACATCATGTGAGTGATTTTTTTCCTTGTCTTTTCAGCCTTACTACTGCATAGATAGGGTAGGTAGCTTGTTGGTTATACATATAAAGTAGAGCTAATTCTTTTTGTACAAATTTTTTGCAAGATTACATTTTCTTACCTTTCTACTTTTCCTGAAATGCAATGGTGAGGATGATGGCTGTATTTACTGTCATTGGAAGCTAAGCTTTGATTTGTCTTTCACTTGAAATAAACCCTTGCTTCTCTAAAAATTTATGATTCCAATATGGTATGGTGTGCATGTGTGCTTTTTCAAAACAAGCACTGTCGATACAGGATAAGTTACGTGGGCTTCTCTGGTTCCTTTTTAGATGTGAAGCCTTCCAATATGCTCGTAAACACGAAAGGACAAGTCAAGCTGTGTGATTTTGGCGTAAGCACTCAAGTAGGTCTCTTTTCCTCCCAGTGTGCTGTCCCCTCTGCAACATCCACTTTGATTTCCAGTCCCCTCTCTGGACTGAAAAATCGCCTTGCTGCCAGACAAGCAGAAACTCTGCATTTCGTCCTCGGCTGGGAGTGCGTTATTCATTTTTAATCTCCGAGCGAGTTTCCTTCATCAGAATATGATTGTTCATTGTTTAATGACAGTAAAAACTGCTGATATTGTAATTACTACTTACGAATAGCAAACTTCATTGATATGCAGCTTTGATATGAAAGCGCTCTGGCCAGACAAAAGGGAGGGCAGAGTGGGAGCTGTGCCTGGGGAGCCCAACTGGCCCACAATAAAAATTAATATTGGGAGCAACAATGGTGGAGGGCCATTACAATGTGCAGCACAAATTTTAATTAATTTCCATTTTGGGCCTCCCCTGAGAACCCCGGTGATAGTGACCCATGAGCGTGCTGTGATGTTGATTTGAATTGTAGCCACCTTTACTCCCAGCCAAACACGAAGACCAAAGCGAAGGTCACCATCGTATTATGAGTTGTCAAAGTCTGTTATCCCTCCAGCGTATTTAGTGTTCATTTCATTCTAGTGATGCGCAGGGCTCCGTTCACATCTTGAGCCATCTGACTAAAAATGAGTGTGTTCAAATTCTACTTCAAATTGATGTTTTATATCAGGCGGGTTTGGGGTACTAAAGCAATAAGCATCCCGCTTAAGTGAATTGTTTAAGGTTATCTGCTATAAACTGTAATGCTGTGTTTGTTTAAATTGGAAATCACATTCAAAAGAAAAGAGAGATTTAATCATTTTTAATGCCTTTGTAGATAAATTTGTTCCCTTTTCCATAATTTTTAGTTGATTTATAGGATTGATGATTGTAGGTTAAATGAGGAATAATTGCCCATTTTATTTCCACATTATCTTTATATTGTTCTAACAGACTGTTTTGTCTCATAGCTGGTGAATTCTATAGCCAAGACGTATGTTGGAACAAATGCTTATATGGCGGTAAGTAAACTTATGCAAAAATAACATTTAAAACCAGCATCTTTATGTACTTGTTAATGTAGAATTCTTGAATTAATTCCACAGCTTCAGCCTAGTAGATCGTAAATTACAAAGTCAATCCAGTCATGATCCAATTTTTAAATCTTTCGAGAAGACAGGAGGGTTTATGCAGGCCCAATCAACTTACCTGACTTTGTTCACTTAAGTGGTCAGTTCAAGTGTGAAATCACTGCAGTTCGAAGTTTAACCAAAAAATTGTACCATCTAGCATACTGGCTGCTTTTCCACAATGCTTATTTGATTAACTCTAAAGTATACCAAGATGTCAGTCAATAAGATTGGTTATTTTTTTTTCCGAGAATACAAACATGCTATGTCACCAGATCAGAACTAAATTACTGATGTGGCCAAATTTTATTGATGGATCTCTAAACATAAGGGTTTAACAGGCAGTTGTTTTTAGAAATAGCACATTTATATTTTGTGTAAATGTTGGATTTATATATATTAAAAGATTATTTAGTTTCACCAAAATGTTTGTCAAAAATAAAAAGGAAGTGCACAGAACTAATTCAAAGACCATTGTCAACTTGTCTTAGACCTCTTTTTCTTATGTTTAGAATAAAGGAAGTTATTCGTGTCCAGGAAGATGCTTTAGTTTATTGGTTTCCTTAATCACTTCAAGCGTGGGAAAGAAAAAGCCAAGTTAGGAAGTTTATCTACTCTAATTTTTGAAATAAAGTTTTCATTTTAACATTTTAGGGTTAATTTTTATAATGAGGGCTCCAGATTTGTATGTAGGTGCTCCCTTTCATTTCTGCTAGTCCTTGTGTATATAGCACAGAATTAAATGATTTTAATGTGGATAGAACCATGGATCTTGTCCTCGGTATTCTTTGTTAGTTTAGTACCATTTTTGTATTTTTGTTTTTGTTTTTGTTTTTTTGGAGACAGGGTCTTGTGTAGTTCAGGCTAGCTTTGAGGTCACTATGTAACCCAAGCTGGCCACAAACTCATGGCAATCCTCCTGCCTCGGCCTCCAGAGTGCTGGGATTACAGTCATGTGCCACCATGCCTATCTCATATAGTATCTTGATTAAAAGAATTTAATATGGATGGAACTCTGAATCTTATTCTCAAAACATTGCAAAACATTTTGTTCTCATTCAAGTATCAAAATAGTTAATTTTTGTGTTGCATTTTTTAAAGAAAATTCATACTTTTTCATTCTTCTAAATAATATGAGGAGGAAAGATAGATTATCCTTTAAAGTCATCATAATCTGTTTTTATAAAACCTAGTCTCCTTTCTTACTCTACCAGGTTGGATGAGATTAGTGAGCCGCCTTTGTCATTAACAAAGCCCTCCTGAATGCAAGAATATGTCTTTGAAAGAATAAGAAACACTGGTATTTAAAAAAACAAAAAACTTTTCAACTGCCCATCATGTTCATAGTAGCTTTAAATTGCTCTAATAATTAAATTGCATTATATTTAATGTACAAATCCAGATTAAAGTTGCCTTTCCCAGGTGTACATTAAAGAAATTACTTTTTCCTTTTTGTTTATGGATGAATGTAATGCATTCATCTGTTAATTGAAAGTGTAAGGATTAGAATTATGAAATGTTAACTCAGATTGGCAAACCTAAAATTGCTTTGCTTCTTGGGTGAGTGAATCCTACTCATCAGCTTTGTAGTTCAAGCTGTAAAAAGCCTAAGACACCTAGCAAGAAAATCATGATGGCCAGAGAGTGAAAGCAAGAGCTTCACTTAATTTAGTAGCTGAGTATTCACCGAGGTTTGTGAGCTCAGAGGTTGGGGGCTGGGGACCATGGAAATAAGCCTGTGTTGCTGTAGTATGGGTATTAATTTCTGCCTTCTGCCTGCAGGCAGCCTCTTGAGGAAGAAGGGCTGGGGTTTGGGGGGTTTGTTTGTGCGTTATTTTTAAGCCCTAGTAGAATTTCATTTTAGCTAGTCTGGTTTATAATTTTGACATCCCCATGAGGCTGAATGCCAGGTGTTAGCAAACTGCATCTCTCAGGCCTGTCTTTGTAAGTAAAGTTTTATCAGAACATGGCCATAGCCATTTGTTTATGTATTGGGTATGACTGTGGTGGCAGAGTTGAGTGGTTGTGACAGTCACAGCAGAGAACATATGGCCCACAAAGTGAAAAATATTTACTCTCTGGCCCTTTGCAGAAAACACTTTGCCAGCCCCTGGCCTATGCCAGTGAAAGCTATGTCTGAAACAGTACTTTGTGTTCCTCAGCCAGCACCACTGAGCACCTCACATGCAGTTCATCAGGTGCCGTGGAAGCCCAGGCCCAAATGGGAACTGTGACCTCTTCAACAGCAGCGCTATGCGCGGCATCTTTAAGCGAGAAAATAAGAAATAAATACACTGAGCAAATAAGAAGGCATGCAATGGGCGCCTTTGATTCTGTTATTACAAACAGAATGTAAAGAGGGCACTTAGTGAAGAAAAGTGCTCACTGAGGAAGGATGAACACTCAGAGACGGAAGGCAGCCTGGCACTGGTGGAGGTGGGTGGAGGGTGAGGAAAGTGTGATTAGAGGCCACCTGATATAATGAAGTAATACCCGTATTTTCATCCATTTCGCTCACTTTGTATTCATGCGTACTTCTGTGCAGTCATAATAACATCAATAATAATAACAGCTCGCACTTAATTAGCACCATGTGCCAATCATTCTTCTAAGCTCTTCCGTGTATTAACTCTAAATCATCACAACAACACTATGAAGTAGGTAGTATTGTTCTTCTCATTTTACACATGAGGAAAATGAGATAAGAGAAGTTGTGTGACTTATCCAAGTTGACACAGCAGGTAAGTGGCAGGGTGAGAACACAAACCTACGTGACCCACCTCAGGGACTGAGTTTTTCCCTGTCTCCAGGTCATGTATGGGGTGCTCCCTGGCTCCCTGCGGTTAGGAACCACAAGGGCCAGGGTTTATTCTGCACACTCTCAGCCCTGTCCCTCCTCCAGGGCCCAGTGAATGAATTAGTTCATGACAGCTGTCTTCCAAAGTGTCCTATTCACTCATTATAAGCAGAGCATTTAACCTTTTTTATTAAGACTCTTGATTGTGTATTAAGTTGTGTAAGACCCCACATTACTAAATATAGCTGGTTAAACTGCTTAAGTATTGGGAAAAAAAATCAGAAAGAACCCTGCGTGTGTTAACAATGTTACTTCATTTTCTTGTAACCTCAAAAGTAAGGTGCAGGACAAATGACAATTAGGAAAAAGACAAGGAGACTTTTATAACACCCTAGATTGTTTTAGGGGGAAAAAACCCTTATGGGCTCATTAAGCAATGCAGCTTGTGAGAGATTGGGGAAGCTGTGATCCAACCCCATAACTGACCAATCAGAAACAGAGACCTAGAAATCGGAGCATCCTGTACAAGGACCTATGCTTTCTAGGAACACATAATTAGGGCTCAAAAACACCTTCTTCTAGAGAATGAAAGACTTGCAACTACTTTTTACAAGAATTTTGTCCAGAGGATTGTAAAGAATCCAGAAAGCTGGTGTTTATTTTAACTATTTCTCGGAAATTTTAATTATTAAAAATTTTACCTATTGGGAGGAGAGGGGAAAGAAGGAAGAAAAAACAAAAAAGAATAGAAGGGAAAAAATGGAAACAAAGTTTTTGTAACATGTGCTGTTGTATGATTTAGAGGAAGAGGGGTTAAAAGGAGTATGGGGGGAAAAGGAATGAAGATGCATTATGCACAGGTATAGATTCCCTATGATGAATGCGACCATTAAGTATATCTAAAACGTACCAGTAGGGGCCGGGGGTTTAGCTCAGTGGCATAAGCACCTGTCTGGCAAGCGTGAGGTCGTGAGTTCAATCCCTGGTACAAAAAAAAAAAAGTACCAATAAAATTAACAAAACACAGGCACATTTAAAAAACTGTATAAAAAAATTAAGGGGACAAGGAGCTGGATCTCTCACAACAGGGACGTGGTCCAAGGGGAAAAGTGTGAGGGGTGAGGAGGAGGGGAGGGGGAATATGTAGAATAAAAATGCGCCATACACAGGAGCCTAATAACCTCATTTAGTGTAAATATTATATGCCCTAACATGAGCTAAGATCAATAGTGACAAGACTGAAAAATGAGGGAGGGAAATTGGAAGCAGGGAGGAGAAGGGAAGGGGATTAAAAAACAAAAAGAAACAAGCTGTGGTCCATACATGTAACCACTCCCCAAGATGATTGCAAACAACACGAACTGCAAACATATACTAATTGAGTAATGAGGAGTTTTTTAAAAAGTTTTTTATTCTATTCTTAGTGTAAAAGTTCCTGAAACTTTAACAGACTTTTCAGTCATTGTTTTTGCATTATAAGCTTTAGAATCAAATATGAAAATGTGAAATTTCCATGACTCACTGAAGTTTTGTAATTCAAAAAAAGAAAGATGTTGCTCAAATGTTTCACCTTTGGGATCAGAAATTCGATCTAAATGGCTATTTTTATCTTCTGGATTTTTGTCGTTGTTTTTTGTTTTTTTGCTCAGGCTTTTCCAGTCCTTGGAAATGTCTTTAACTGGAATAAAATCTGTGTAGGCCTGGCATGGTGGTGCATGCCTGTAATTCCAGCACTTGGGAGGCTGAGGCAGGCCAGCCTGGGCTATATAGTGAGCTCACAGCCAACCTGAACTACACAGCAAGACCCTATATCCAAAAAATTAATTAATTAATTAAAACCTATGTGGCTCTTATGCTGCAGCCCAGCTGGTCATAATCATGTCATACAGTAGCAGCAGAAGTGATGATTAGATGGAGGCTAGAGTTTACACTCCCATGTGGAACACAGAGAGTGGAAAAAGTTACACACTGTCTTAATCTTCACACAACCCATCTATCATCATTACCTCCATTTTACAGATAAGGAAACCAAAGGTAAAATAACTTTAGCTCAAGTTCTTGGAGTTGGCACGTAAGAGGCAAGATTTTAATTAGAATATCAGTCCCTAGTTTCTTTGAATACCAGGTTAGATTATTTGAATCAACCCTTTTGTTGGAACAATGCGAGTTTAAAAAGTTTTTACCATCTCAAATACACGGGAGAGCTACAAAGACAATGGGGCATTTCTAGGGAATTTTCTCATATTTGTTTATTTATGCATACTAGGGATTGAACTCAGAGCCTTGCATACCATGGCACTCCAGCCTCAGCCTTTTTTTATTTTATTTTGAGACAGGGTCTCACTGAGTTGCCCAGACAGGCCTCTACTTTAAATTTTCCTGCCTCAGCCTCCTAAGTAGCTAGGATTACAGGCAGGTGCCACCACACCTGGCCCAGGACAATTTTTGAGTGAAATCCTACGACAGAGAGGAAAGCAGAATATCAGAGCACCAGAGCTGCTATTCCCAAGTGCATTTTTGGATACCACACTGAGGCCAAACATGCAACAAACTGCAGGGCCCACCCAAGGCAGAAGCTCTCAGTGGAAATCTTCCATGTTGCATGTCAGAAGCCCAAAGGCTGTGGCATTAGCGTAGAGGCAAAAGAGCTCTACAGCTGCTCCTCTTCCTGTTCATGGAGAACTGAAGAGGCTTCTCCGATCTCAGCAGAGAAGCAGGAGAAGGGGCGTGTGGCAAGGTGGGTGTGACCATAGGTGACCTCTGCTGCTCATTTGCAGCTGGCGAAGATGCCCACGTGAGCTGAGTGAGCAAAGAAGCTTTATGCTGGGGACCAGTTGAAGGGGGCATGTCCGCTGTAGGCCTCAGAGAACCTTTCCTAAAAAATACTATTTAAGAGGAAAAACTTTCAGTCAGAGAAAATCAGACACAAAAACATAAGGCAGCATGAAGAAGTTCCAGCAGGCACCACAAACAGCAAAAACAGATGCACAGAGACTTTGTTCAGATCCCACATTTCAAAAGCAACACAGCAGATTTAAGAAGGTCCAAAAGAAAACTTCCAGATTAAAAATGTAAAACTCACTGCCTTTGATAGCCTGTTGGACACAACAGAAGCAAGAATAACGACAAAGGAGATGTGAATTACAGCCTTCCAACTCTGGAACCTTCACTTAACCAGTATGCTGTGCTGTCTGTTCAAGGATTTTGCCAACCTAAAAATAAATGAATACATAGATAACAGAAAACAAACGTGCCGGGAACAGGGGTATATAACTGTAACCCTAGCTAATCAGGAAACTACGACGGAGAGAACACAAGTTGGGGGCCAGCCTGAGCAACTTAGCAAGACCCTGTCTCAAAATAAAAATAGAAAGGACTGGGAACATAGATATGAGTAGAGGGCCCCTGGGTTAAATCCCCAGTGCAAAAAAAAAAAAATTTTTTTTTCTATCAGTTGTGGTGCATACTTTGATTACATGGTAGCCTAAAAAATTTGCACTGTCTTGTTAGTCTTTTGAAGCCTAACTCTGAGCTGAAACTTTTGACAGGTAGAGCCTGGAGTGTTGCGTCATAAACAGACAGTTCTGGAGTTAGTTGTATATGGGCCCTGAGTAGCTGCCCAGTTACAGCTGGAGGGAGTGGGGTGTGAACACCAGCTTGAAGCCACAGCCTTTGCGGATCCACTGTGAATTCTGCATTTTGGATCACTACACGCCTACTGTTCCTGTAAAGGGCGAGGGCCTTGGTTTGGTTTGGTTTGGTTTGCTCTGCTCTTCAGTTAAACCTCAGTACAGCTGTGATGCAGACAAGAGTCTGTATTTGTATTATCCAGCCCAGCCTGTTGACAGGTGTCTTGTGAGAAGGGAACCCCAGCCCTAGCTCTTTTACTGCACAGTATCCATCCCAAATCTTCTTTCAGCAGTGCGATACTTTATGGTTGGTTTTGTTCCGTTTTGATTTGGAGGGGAGAGGACAGAGCAGGTCATCTTGGCTTCAGGTGTGAGACTAGCTTTAAATTCTGCAGCCACAGGCTGTCACATCTTGGCTCTGTAAATTCAAAGTATATCGGGGCTCATCTTGTACCTAAGTCAGTTGCAGGGACCTGTGTGTGTTTCCAAGTCCCTGTCTACCTTATGCATTCTTTAGGATTCTGTAGCTTGCTGCCTGCTTTTCTGAGCATTTTTACTTTAACATTGCATCACAACAGTAATCTCATCTTTTTGTTTGCTTATTGCTGGAATAATTTTTCTAACAAGAGAGTATCAGGATCTCATCCTAAAGGAGCTGTCTTATTTGCCACCTGATATCTATGTGATATCTGATATCACATTTCTGGGTTGGGTTTTTTAAAAATTTAATTTCCTATGCTTTATTTTTAGTTTGCAGTCCGCATTTGCTTTGGTAGTTCAGTGGACAAATGTAATGAATGTATTGTCTCATTGCCAAAATATTCTGTATGTGGTTTACACTCCTGTTTGTTTGTTTGTTTGTTTGTTTTCTGTGCTCTGAATGTAGTGCTGTGTATTGATGACTGTCAGCCAGTGGAAGGAAGAATAGAGAAATCCTTAGTGAGTGGCACTGAGTGTAGCAAGAATCACCGGGAGAACTTACTTTTTAAAATGACAATCCCCAGAGTGCCCACCTTGTGCCCCAAGATTCTGATGCAGGAAGTTCATCTTGGTAAGCCCCTCAGGCAGTTCTCTGATGGCTGTCCAAAGACTGCACTGCAGAAAAACTCACTAG
>RJWM01040671.1:0-15336 GCA_004363535.1 Dasyprocta punctata
TAATTTTCATGCATATGAGACAGAACACACTGTTTATGAAATTTTTTCATGGTGATTGGTTTTATTGGGAGAAAATATCTCTGTGTGTGGAAACCAACTCTACCTTCACACGGAAGTCTCAAACTCTTCAGTTTTTGTTTCATTACTTTTAATTTTTTTTCTTAGTATGTGTGTGCAGTATGTACAAGCTATATTCATCTTGGGGATTGGTACCTGAACATAGCACATTTGAATTCTTTTTACTTCTCCATTCTCTTCCCAATCTCCTTCTTCCCTTTGATTTTCAACTTTCAAAGGCCAAAGTCCTGGGGATTGAAGAATACTGAAAGGCCTTTAAAGTTTATTTGACCAAATGTGATTGACTTCTAGCCACCATATTTAAAGTCCATCCTTCTACAAACTGGCTCACTGTTTTTTTTTTTTTTTTTTGGCATATATTTAAATATTTAAATGTGAAATGTGTGTGCTTACATAACACATTTAAAATACAACAAGTATTAGGATTCGACATAAATGCAATCCCCTACTAGTAATAAAAAGAAAAAATACTCATGAACAGGAACTTTAGGTTAATAAATTAAGACATCACAAAGAAAGATTAATACTAGATTTAAATTTTAGTATTGTATTTAAATCTAGCTTCAATGTTTAAAAATTTTAAGTATCTCACTAATTCACCAATATTTTAGACAGTAGATAGATCTAAAAGCACAGATGTATTGCAATATAATCTGTCCCCCTAAATTGCCTTCAAACTGTAAATTTTATATATATATATATTATATATATATATATTATATATATATATATCTCATATATTTGAAATAAATCTATTCTGTAAGGGAACAGATCTGTGGATTCTCAAATTTCGAAGTATGAAGCTAAGAATTACTGATAAAAGAAACTTTAGTTTTTTTACTCAGGAGTCATTTTCATTCATTCAATAACCATACACATGTTGAAAATATATACTGAATACATGGTCTGCTCCAAAGAGACCCTTACCACACAGCAGAAAAAGATCCAAACTATGTATGTCCCTTTTAGTATGCTAACATTTATAACTGTTATAAAGCATCTAAGTTAGCACTCAATAGTCTTTTATGTATTTTCATCAATTCTGATTTTACTTCAGACATTCAAATCAAATCACATCCTGATGATTCCAAAATTTATTGACGAAGAGATAAGAGCTATTCTATTTCATGTTTATGAAAATATATTTAAAGAAAATGAGATCATGTATTTTTATTTTGTAATGTAATATCATACATTATTGATTGTCAGCTTTCCTTTTACTTGCTAAAATATGCAGCATTTGTTCCTGATATTTTAAGTGTTTTGCACATTTACAAAAATAAAAGTCAGCACTTTAAAATCGTTATGATACCCAGCTCCATCCCAGTGCAAATATATGTTTTTTCCTTGCAAATTAATAAGAAAAGTAGGTGAAAAACAAACTCATTTGAAATCTATTCCCTTCTACTATTCAGTGTTTTTTTATATTCCCACAAGAGTTTTAACTCTTTCAAATCTTCAAATCATTTAGTACCAAAAGATTTAACTCTCTTTATTTTATGTAAGCTGCTAGGTTTTTTCTTTTTCATTTGCAGAATGAAAATATCTTTTGACAAGGGAAAATATTACTCTTGTGGATAACTTTCAGATTTCATCATTGTTTTCCTGATATATGAATAATCAGGTCAAAGATCTAAAGTCCTTATGAGATAATGGCAATTGGTTGCAGATTCATTTGTTTTTTCTTTCCATAGTTCTTTGTCACATAACATAATGGGAAATAAGTCATGATCCCATTTCTTTTTCTTGCAATCTCTCTACCTAGAAGATATCAAAATACCTCTGGTGACTGTAGGATATGAGACTCTCTTATAATGAAAAGATCTTTTTTGGATTTTCCCATAGGCTCATACAATCTCATTTTTAGCATCACAAACTAATAGTCAAGATCAGTAATGAAGCAAAACCATTTTTATATAGTGAAAAACTAACAAGTGCAGAAATGTGCATTGCATTTGTCATCATTTCTTTTTGCTTTTTCTTATTTTAAAGACTTCAGTGGACCTTCAACTAAATGATTTTCATTAAATAAATGTTTTATCATTTTGAACATTCATGCTAATCTACCTTTTCAACAACATAGTCTTCAGCACAATTTGCCTTTATTCTTGTACAAAACATGCGTTTAACTCTTTAATAGCTTCCAAATTATATTTTGCATACATTTTAATGTTATCAATTTTAAATCCTGAATATATTAAAATTGCCCTTTATCATAACATTCATTTAGATTCATTCCCAGGTTCATGTTTTTTCCTTATTTTTCTTTGATTCCATTTGAAATCAATTTTTTATTGTTGTTGTTGTCGTCATTAAAGAAGAGTGCTTATTGTTTCTGAGGGGTGAGTCTGCTGGTGAATATTGAAATCTTTATATACACATGCTTTTATGCTAACTTCATTCTTAAAATACGGCTATTCACAGTGGAGAAATTTGCTTTGGCAACGTGTCCTTTAGCATCTTGAGGAGCTCCTGCCGTCCTTTGGCCCCTAATGTTCAATAGTCATTTCATCATTCCTTTAAGGTTAAGCTTAGGGTACTTTTAATATTCCCATGTTTTGTATATTTCATCAGTTCTGGGAAGTTTTTATCCATTATCTAATAAAAAAAAAACTCCCTGTAACCCATTTTAGGTTTCCTATTTTATTATTTTAGTTAAAATGATATTATATCCTCTTATTGCATCTTCTCCTATCTGTTCTTTATTATTTCTATACTTACTTTCTCTCTACATCTTCTCTTATCTGTTCTTTATTATTTCTATATTTACTTCCTCTCTAATTCTTTCTAGTTCAGCTATGTCTAACTTACCATTAAAATAATACAGTTTTCTTGGTTTTATTTATTAGATTTTTCAGTTCCATAATTTCTAGTTGATTTATAGCTAATGATACCCAAAACTAGCCTCCCTCTGGATTAGCTTCTACTAAATGTTGTTTGACTAATTCTAATTCGCTCATTTGCTTTCTGTTACATGCATCATTATATTTGATAGCTGATGTAAATAATTATTCTCAAAATTACTTTGAGTCCTAAGATGTTGCCATGTGTTTTCTGGGCAGAGTATGTGCTGACTGACGAAGACTGAAATTTGAGCACTGTCTGGATTAGTTATCTAGATAACCATAGTCTCTTTCCTATGTTACTTCCTAAAGATATGCTTTTCAGTTTCCTGCCCAGCAAAGAATGTTGCTTTAGGTCGTCTACCTTTAGCTGTTCATGAACATTTACTGTCATCTTTCCAGCTCTGGGAGTTTGTTAAATGACAGCATCCTCCTCAGATGCATCGTAAGGATCAGCATTAGTTCCCTGTGCATGAAAGGCAGTGAGATCAAATGTCTCAGGGAGGGAGCCCGTTCCTGGTGACTCAGGATGCTGACTCTTGTGGCACACTACTTTTACAATCAGTTTTTTCAAGTTACTTAAAATTCACCTGCATTGAAATACAGAAAAATATAAGCAGTAACTTTGAGTAGTGAGAATTTATTTTCTCCTCTTTCAATTTATTTGTAGGTAGTAAATTTCCTAAGATTAGTATGCCCTGCTTTATAAATTAATTGAGTTTATTGGTACTTTTTACGTGTACAAAGTGATCACATTCATTACATAGAATTTGTACCTGTACATGATGTATCTTGATTCTTTTTTCCCTCATCCCCATAGCCTCCTTTCGACACCTCTTCCCCTCCCTATTTAACAAAAGCTTTGTTTCCATTTTTTTCCTTCTTTTCTCCTATTCTTAAATCAAATGCTAAAAAGCAAAGTGCATATTTTCTCTAAAAACAATGTTATATGTTACTTGTGTGTGTTGCATAAAATTATTCCAAAAAATAATAGTGATTCAAAAGAGTGTATAATAAAGTTCTGCAAAGTATATTTTAGACAACATAAGTGTTAGCCACCGGTTATAACAGATGCTTGCAATAAATATTTACAAGTGGACTTGTCATGAATCAGGAATTTATTTCATGTTTTCTTTTTAAGACAACCTTATTTAAAAAATTGCAGTTACGATGTTTAATATAAGCCCTGAATTAATTTCAAATAGCATTAATTTTTCAATTTCCTCAGTGTAAAAATAAAGCTCAACCAAGGAAAGTAGTCTTTAAATATCTTATAGTGGAAGCAAAATATCAAATGTTAATAGAATAAAACTTTCTAAAGTATATCTTTTGTGTAATAAATACCATAATCTGAATGAATAATATGAATTAATTGCAGAAAGGCATACATACTGTAGTGGTCCCTACAATGTGTTCATTTTTCTTCCAGTATCAAGTTGCTTTTTGCAAAGGATCTGTAGGTACTCTATCTTTTTATAGACAGTAAAAGAAAAAGGATTTTTATTCTTCACATCATTTTCATGATGTCCACATCGAGTTGTTGTCCTAATCAATCACCTCTCATTAATTCCAGTTTTGCTTCCCTAATCACACTTGGTAACATCTGTAATTTTTTCTTTTGATGGAGCAATCATTGTCATGTAATATTTTTCAGCATAATCTTTATGACTTTACAAGCATTATTTTATTCACAGTTCACAGAAATAAAACAAATTGCATAAAATTTCATCATGCTCTTGAATTGTTTCTAGTCAGGGAGGCCAATGAATTGTAGCCTTAAAATAAAAAAGAAAGGTTAATTGAGTTGATTATTAGGCTGCTAAGGTGACTAGAATCATTTGGAAAACAGACAGTTACTCTTTGTTAACTAATCTTGTAACTGGATTTTTCTTTACAAGTCAGTGACTTTCAAACTGATATTCAGTCACTCTTGATATTTGGATAAATAAGCCAGCACATGCTTTTCAATTCTAAATTTGTTCCAATTTTTTATTCTGTTTTCATCACAAAACATGTTGACCAGATGGTTCTATGCAAAACTTGAATGTGAAAGTTTTAAGACCAAATTCTTTTTTTTGCAAATTCAGAATACCTTATTATTTATAGCCATTTGTTTATTTGTATCACACCTTGTCTGAAATATTTTAATATATGTGTACATGGGTGTATTAAGACACTTTAAAAAACCATGAAATTAATAGGTGAAGAAACTGGAACAAAGAGAAAAGAGAAGGAGACATAAGATAAAGAAAATATGACATTAATAAGCTTTCTAAGGGATTTTTAAAAATTTATCTACTTGCTTTCTTCATAATATAAATGTGACCCTAAATCTTCCAATAATTAAAGTAAAATAAATATGAATAGCAACATAATCAAGTAAAAATAGTTGTTTAAAGGACATATCACTGATACAACAAACATAGAGAAATTACATCCATAAATCCTAAAAAAAACCCTGAAAATAAAAAAAATGCTGCTGTGTCATCCAAATAATAATTCTTAAACCAAACAAGGCATCTTGTTTCATGATATGTTTCAGCATAACGAGTCATTGGGGTGAATGGGAAAAGATCATTCATTTCTGGAAGAATAGCTATGTGGGGGGGGGCGTTTGATATGAAGCCAAGTATACAGTTTTTTTGTGTTGTTTTGTTTTTTTCTAGTCTGGTTTCAACAAAGCTTCTGTAGAATAATTTTTTTTCCTATAAATGATAGAGCTTTCGATTTAGCTTTCCATTTGTATTCAAAAAGTAGTGATTCCAAACTTTTAATATTTGCAGATGGCTATCTAAATTTCAAATGAAGCATAGAGCCTGAGGCAACATGAATCAGCTGAGTTGGAATATGAGGAACCAGCACATTTGGGGCTGGAGTGTCATACCTGCAAGAACCTGCCCAGAGAGCAAAGTTTGCTGTGCCCTCTATCTTGGAATAAGGGAATACTTGTGGAGAGACAGTGTTCTCCTGGGAAGTGGTTATTGTCTTAGTCTAAAACTTGTGCTGCAATTTATACCATGCAGGAGGTGTACTGCAAGATATCTCCTAGTCAGTATGTCACTTACCGAACTGCATCTATGAAGGGGAGCGGGGACATTAATTTACATAAAAGCTGTCAGGAGCTGGCATTTGGCTAGTTAACACATATTGATGAGTTCTGTACTAGCAGTCTTTGCTTTCACATGGTTCAGATATGCACAAATTTCAGTAACAACTTAAGTAATTAATATTATTACCCAGTTGGTGTCTTGTCCTGTTTCTTGCTCCCCTAAAAAAAGAATTGATCAGGACACCCAAGAATTGCAACAGGATCGATGATTTAATTGAAAGAGAAAAGACAACCTACACTCCACAGGGTGGGAGGGGACCAGCTGAGAATGTCTCACTGCTCCAGGAAGCTCAGTGTTGAAAGTTTTAAGCCTTAAGGATTGGGGTGAGGTTGAGGGTTTGGTTTGAGGTATGATTTCTGCCATTGAATGACTTGACTTGGCCCTTCCACCAGAGATGGGGCTTTAGACCTGTTATAGCCCTTGGAGCAACAGTCATGGTGTCCAAAGTCCACAAGATGTGTTAGGGGAGTGTCAATGACATAATAGTTAGGAGTGAGGTAAGCTAAGGATTGCACAAGACCACTGGGCCAATGTGCAGGGACTTACTGTATATAAGCTAAATTACCTTCACCCACACTGTTTAGAGCTGGGCATTCTGGTCCTAGGCTAATGCTTAACTCAGAAAGAGAATCCAGTCTGCTTTTCCAGCTGTTCCCTTGATTACCTTAAGCCTCAGATCTAGCCTAGCAGGTGGGCTCCAAAGCCAGCTGGCCCTGTCTTCTTTCTCCAAACTTTTCCTTTGATACTTCCTGCCTCACCGTTCTCCAGAAACATCATAGTTCAGTTAAATAACAAGCTTCAATGATATAATTTGAGTTCCAGATTTCATGGTATGTGAATTGTGAGTAATGACATTTAGTTACAGCTTTAAGGGGCGAAAGATTTATGCGATCTGAAGAGAAACCAGAGTATAGTTACAGCTTTAATATTAGCTTTTCAACCTACAAATCACTACATGAATAACTGACATACATCATGATCTGTCACCAGCTATCTCCTATCACATTCATGGTGATTGTTTCTGAGCTTCTCTTCACAGGTCTGTACCAGAACAACAAAGTGTATAATTCGGGTGGTCACTCATGTGACATTTTACAAAAATAGGTAATTGGAAGAGAAAAATCACTGAAAATGATAGGAATGCCACAAGATCAAAGATGAGAAGGAGGAGAGAAAAGAAAACTGGTAATGCTAGAAATGAAACTTGTAACTATGGAAATGTTAAAGTTACCATTCAGGAAACTGAACGCACAATAAGAGAAATAAAGGGGAAATTGTTGACACAGATGAAGAGAGCATTTGTGCTGAAAAATTCTAAGATTCTGAGGACTTTTTGCTGCCATACATTTCACATTAGAAGACATTGCAGAGATGTTACATTGCATGGGAAGTTCAAAGGGTAAAAGAGCTTCTCCAGACTTTGGAAAGAGTATGGCAACTCACCAGCACATGAAAAAGATGTTAATTTCATATCCTGAGTTAGACACAGAGAATTACTTTTCGTTAAGTATTTCATATGAAAGAAAATAAAATATAACAACTATGGTTCACTATGTATTTCAATTTTTAAATTCAGTATACTAATTAGATATTAGTTTTTACTAATTTTGTGTATGCATGTATTTTTAATCAACGAAAATTTTTAAAGTTTTGATACAAATTCTTAAAGGTCACAGAAAAAGATAATATTCCATTGATTATAAAAACAGTTTTATGTGGTTGCAAGCTTCATTTTTACAATCCCAAACACCCATTCAAAGAGACAAATACTTGAATTAAAAATTCCAAGTATGTAAATAAATCAACGAGCTAACATATTATATTGGTAAAATGGAAATAGATCTTAGGTATGAAGGAACATTTTGAAGTATTAAGAAAGATAGAAAACAGATGAAATTGGATTCATTTTAACAGTATTTATAAGTTCCTCAAATGTGACATAAAGAAAAACTAAGAGACAAAACTGGAAACATGTATTTATAGAATATGCAAAACACGAATAACCAAGGTGGAGAATTCAAAGAAAAAATGACACACATCTCAAGTGATAGATGGAATAATAGAGAAAAACGACTTCAGAAAACAGATTGTATCAAATTGCAAGTAACTAAAATTTAGGTAAGCCTGCAAATATTAAAAGGAAATAATTAAAAAGTAAGTTCTTTGAACCTTCCTGGAGATTAAAGTTTGGAGCCAGAGTCAGTAATTATTTATTCTAATAGGCTCTGAATAATCAGAAAAACTATGAAGAAACTGGCAATGTCAGGAGCATGGATTGAGAGAGTGCAAATTGGAAATTTTTTCTGGGAGAAATGTATAATGAAAGCTTCAAATATCGAGACGTTATAATCAAATTTTTCTTTGGAACTTATATTCACAAAACAGTAAGGAGTTTATCATAAAATTGATATAACTTCATTTTTAGGCTATTTTGAGAATAAACTGATGATTTCAATATGCAATAAAACACAGATAAGTGGTTGCTTTTTCGCTTAACAAGTTACTCAGGAAATACAAAGAACTTCACAAAATTTTTAGATCCATGTGCAGTAACATGAGGAAAATGTAGGTTCTAAAATTCCTTTCTGTATGAACACTGTCAATAGATGGAAGAATCTGATAGAAGTCACTGGAAGGAGAAGAATTACTACAAAACAGTCTCACAAAGAGTGTGTGCGGAAAGACCAATTTTGTTGCTGTTGCTGTTTGTTGTTAATCATGATTTATTGCAGAACAATATATTTAGAAATTAAAATTTAAAAATTGGTGAAAAATAAAGTGATAGTATAAATTTAAGGACTACTGTTTTCTTTTCAGGATCAAGAGATAATAATTGCCCTATCAAGTCATTAGACACATTTCTAAATACTGTTTCTGGAATTGTCACAGACTAATAACTTCAATTTTCAGACCAAAAATTCTGGAAAACAATTTGAGTAGCAATATTTCATTACACTGCATTCAAAAGAGGCTTATTTTTATTAACACCAAACTATTTATTTGCTAAATGGCATGCAAATTTATTATTTAAATGACTAATGTCTGTAACAAACACATATTGATAACTTAGTGAATCCTAGCATTAAGTACTAGCACTGCATACAAATAACTATTCAGTCCTTATAGTGACCATACAAGGTAGGTAGAATTACTCCATTCATTTTTTTAAATCTTTAATAATTTAGCTTTTTTTCTGTTTTTTACAAGCACAGAGAATTTAAGTCACTGTCACGTGTTCACACAGCTAATGAATAGCTGACCAAGGATTGAACAGAGGAGACGCGAGTAAAGCTCACCTGTGGAAACAATCGTATTCTCTCCTCTATCACATTATGGACAACAATCTATCTAGTTAGATCTGAGGAATAGATACAGTACCTGGATAGTGCAAAGACAGTATTTTGCTGGTGTCTTCATTAGTTTTCATTGCTGTCATCAAAATACCTGGCACTGACCAGCTAAAGGAGGAGGGTTTTATTTTAGCTCATTCAGAAGCTTCAGCTCATGGTCAGCAATCTCCACTGCTGCTGTGGTGAGGAAAGGCATCGTAGCAAAGAGACTGTGATTGAGGTAAACAACTCTCTTCAGGGAAGCCAGGAAGCACAATGAAAAGGGAAAAGCCAGAGACAGGAGATGGGGACAAGAATATATAATTTTAGGTCCTGCCCTCCAGTGGTCTACTTTCTTCACTCAGGCTCCATTGCTAACTGTCCATTCAGCTAGTGAACTCATCAAAGGATTCATTCATTAATTAGTGCCTTCGTGGTCCAGTTGCCTTATGAAATCCTCACCTCTGAGCAGATAAGTCTTTTAGGGAATATTTTAGACCTAAACATTAGCAGCTGGTTAAACATTTGTGTACACACACACCTCACAGGCATATATGAGGAAGCAATTTGAGTTTAATGTGAGATATTGGCTAGAAGCTTCCGCCTCTGTTTTATGACATCACAGTTACATTTGAGACACCCCGTATTCAATACTATAACTGGATGAGTATCAAAATCAAAATATGTAGTGAAGTGTGATTCAAAGTTTAGGTGTCACAAATCTCCATAGATTGTACTTAAGTGACACACCAAATTAACTGCGTTAAAGAGTTATGTTTTATAAAATGGGGTCGTATCATTTTAATTCATCTATTTTTATATCTGTTTTTCTTGATGTCAGATACAAAGTTCTGTGTTCATCGTGTCTCAGCTTATGACACATGTTAATCTGGACAAAATGAGTTTTTGTTTTATTTTTAGTTTTGTTCTAATTCTTCTTAATTCTCTACTCTTATTTTCCAGCCACCACAAAAAGACATCTCTTTGGACATATTATACAGTTTTTACATCAATGTGTTCTTATAAAATACAAATTCGGTTTATGTATTTTTATTTTTCTCCAAGTTGTATGTTTTTAGAGATCTGGTTACCTTACTGTCTTGCATATTACTCATTACTCTGAGTAAGCCACATTGTTCATCCATGAAGGATTTCAACTCCAAAGGTTCTTTTCCAATTGAAGCTGTTTGAAAAATAATGATAATTCACACAAAACAGTAATTCAACATAACAGAGGGAAATGTTCTGATATAAAATAAATAAATCTCTGTACTGGCATGCTAAAATTAAAAAGTACAATTTATCATTCAGTTTTGGTGAAAGAAAATAGTCAAGTCATTCTTACTTGTCCTCAGGATTGTAAGTCAACACTATTCTGTATGGCAAGGTTCTAGGAACAGAAATTCCATATGTGTTATATTACATAAAATCTGGACCATTCTGGAGACTTAGTTGGACAATGACATGTCACAATGATAGCCAAGCAAGAAGCCTAACTATATATAGAATTACATAAAAACACAATAAAATTAATATATACTTGAATTTAAGTACATATTTACATCATGTAGTAGTAGAAAAAAATTAGATGATGTAAGCCATTCTATTGATACTTGATGTAGGAGTAGAAGCACAACAGACTCCAACTAAAAATTAAACAAAGAGGTCATTTCATCTGAGTATAAAAGATTTATGTTCAGTATCATATTAAAAGTCCTTTTAAAAATAATATAAATAATATGCATGAAAAAGACACCTATTATCATTTAAATATTTTTCTATTATAAAAATCTGTTTACTGACATTTAAGAATTGTATTGTTTATGCAACTATCCACTGTGTGCACACCTGTAACCTTAGCTACCTGAGATTACAAATTTGAGGTCAGTTCTTTGGAGGGGGAAAGATTATGGATACTTTAAAATTTAGCTTTAGTGCCAGGATTAAAGGTTACTGAGCTGCTCAAAGATGGGTTCCAAAAGGGTATGTGATATTACACATCTTTTACCCATCTCCTAGCACAGGACTGGGGAGGTTATACATGCTCAATAATGCTTGATGATCCAGCAAACCAGTTTGCCTAGTTGTTATGGTAATTAGTTCAAGTGATTTCTAAGATTTCAGGGAAAGGGTAAAAAGTCTGGATGACGTGGGAAAAAAGAAATACATAATCTTTAGGAATTTTATATTTTAATGGCAAAACCAACATGTGTGGAACTATATCCTAAGAGATTAAAAATAAATTTAAAATATGTATGAACAAAGCACTACATATGATGACTTAATAATCCAATATTTTAATATGAACTCTAGCACTGATACAAAAACATTGGATTCATCAAATGCCTGCTATCTTGAACAAAATTACAAGTTTATATTTTGCTACTTTTTAATAACACAAAGTTCTAAATCTCCTAAGATTTTGGATTCATCATTTTTTTCTACCTAGACTAATAAGTTAGTGCCAGGTGAGTTACATACTTCTTTGTCTCTATTGTAATTTTTTTCAGGTCAGAAATGATTGGAAAAACTTTTGAAACCAATAGTCACAATAAGCATTTGAACACATGAGGATCAAAAGATTACATGAATTTAAATGACTAGTGTCCTATTTTGGTGATGTGTCTTTTCAAATGTTGATACATCATCAATAATTAATTTTCTCACTCCACTAATATGCACTGTTCAGCTATTTTATATTCAGAAACTACAGGTACAAACATAATAGTCAGGATAAGAGGAAGAAGCATAGTGGTTGACTTCTTTACAGTATTATGAACTAGAAAAAAAGGGGAATATATAAATATACCAGGAGGAAATATGAAATGTTTTGTTGTCATTGTGCATGAAATTCTTCCTTAAATAGCATTTATGCATTTGCATTCAGAGAAATCACACTTGGATAAACTGATAAAAAAGGATTTCTTGGAAGAGGTCATGATTAAGTTTGTATTGAGAGTTTTATATTCAGTTACATATGTTAACAGGATGAATTAAAATCACATTTCCCTCCAGAGGGAGATTGGAAGTAAGACAATGATTCTGGTACAGTATTTTAGAAGGCTTAGGAATTCATCTTTACACCATCACAGGGGGTTATCTTAAACATTTTTATTTATTTATGCCAAGCCTCATTCTCCTAATCAAAAAGAAATGGAAAACTGTAACACCTTGATTGGTAGTAACAAGGAATAGCACTGATAATAGGAACTTGATTGCTAATTCTTCTCCCTATTTCTCAGAAATATTTTCTTGATACATTAAGATTTTGTCTGGCTGGCGTGGTGGCGCACGCCTTTAATCCCAGCACTCGGGAGGCTGAGGTAGGAGGAGTGCTGTGAGTTCGAGGCCGGCTTGGGCTACAACGCGAGCGCAAGGCCGGCCTGAGCTACATAATGCGACCCTGCCTCAAAAAACCAGGGCCGGGAGTTTGGCTCAGCAGCTTAAGTGCCTGCCTTGGCAGGTGCGCGGTTGTGAGTTCAATCCCTGGTGCCGCAAAAAAAAAAAAAAAAAATTATATCTGTGCAGTTTTCATACTCATTGAAGACTTCGGTTTGTAAGATATTGTTACTAAAACAGTAACCTAGAGGCAAAATCACAAATGGAATACGTTCAACTATGTTGTACTCTAGTGAATATGACGTACAATTCCAGAAAAAAAAATACTTCTTGGATTGTGAAGCTGGATTTTATGAATTGAAATCCACCTTGGTCAACTAGTAATATGAGACCAAAGGCTATCTCTCCAAGCCTCATATTCTCTTCCTGTGAAAGAGTTAGTAATATCTTTTATCTCATAGTATTGTGAAAATTAAGTTCTAAGTACTTTTAAAATACTTTGCAGATAATTTGTCATTACAATTATTACTCAACTGTTACATCAACAATTAGTTTTTGTCTTTTGGAGATCTATTGAAATTATACACCTAGCTAATTATAAAAGTAATGAGAGGAATAAAAATTATCTTCCTGTGACTATCTTAAGCCATCTTCAGTAAATACTATTCCAAAAAGGATTGTATTGGTTTGTCCTGTGTCCAACCAAGGCCTAATGTAATTTGGATGGGGCTGAATCTGGCATTTGTAATTAGTTTGTTGTCTAGCGCTAGGATTGGCAATGTTAGTGCTGTACCCGCCAGGGGTGGAGCCGACATACAGGGAAAGGATGAGAGGAAGGCATGCTCCCTCTCTTGCTCTGTCTCTCTCTTGCTGGGTTCCCGTGCCTTGCTGTTTGGGGGCCACCATGAATGGTCGCCCCACCAGGCCATGCTGCCTTGGAGACAACTGAGTATGGACTGAAACTCCCTGAGAACTGTGAGAAATAAACCTTTCCTTCCCTAATTTTGGGCATCAGGTATTTTGTCTCAGCAATGAGTGAAAAGTAACTAAGACAAGGATGTTGTATAATATTGGACCAAAAGGTGAGATTATCACAAGTGTACAATGGAAATGGAAGTACACATGTTCCTTAAGATATAATAGGACTGTGTCCAGATAAAGACACCATAAACTGAGATATTGTAGGTAAAAAATGTAGTTAACATATCTGTGTAACCTAGAAGCATATGACTTAGCAACATAGAACACTATAGAAGATCAGACATGAGGCTGAGGGGAGCTGCCCTTCACTGCCAACGCCCTCATCATGAAAGGATCATATCACATGTCACCAGCCCAGACAAATGTCAATATTTAAAATTTAAAGTACAGTTTCTATGGAATATGCATCAGTTTCATACTATCCTAAAGTCAAAAGTCATCCTAAGACAAGAATCATCTATAAAAGGAGAGGAAATGGTGTTATATGAAAAAGCCTTCTGGCTGCTCACATAAAAATTTAGTGTAAGCGAGGATGGAACTATTGCTCAGCAGTGGAGCACTTGCCCAGCATGTTCAAGTTCCTGGTTCAGTCTCTAGACCTGAAAGTAATTGATATACATCTTTCATCGTAGGGACTGGTCATCAAGTGTGCAGACTATGAAATTTGAGATAACTGAGGAACAGGTTAAGTCATGTCAATCAGAAGTCTTAATAGAAGTTTCTCAAATGGAGTTTCACATTGAACCATAGAATACAGAAATGTTTTGAGTGATTATTTTCTTGTTTAAGTGAGTACCATTTAAGAAACATTAGTCACAAGTTGATTCATAAGATTCAATGAATGTCTTAGGTCATGGGGACTTAATTCTCCCATGGAATTCCAAGTGAGAAAGACACAGGACTAATATACCTTTATTAACAAATCATTGCATATTCATATACATATCTACGAATGATTTTAAACATTTATGACTATCTAAAAATCTGTATAATTGCTTTTATTTTTGTATTTCTTTGTTTCTTCATTGCTGCCTTTCCCCTTTCGAGACAGAAAAAGGGAAATTATCTATTTACAGTGAGAATAAAAATGTTTGCTTTTCGCTGAGACTGATCAGGATCTTCAGTTCTGCAGGATGACCTACATATGAAAACCAATATTATCAAAGATTGCTGATGGACTATAATATCATAGAACCATTGAATCATCAGAACCTGATTTCTTTCTTCACAGAGACAAAATTATTGCAAAAAACTGAAACATTACTTGTGATCCAGAACACATTCTCCATTGCCCGAGACTGCAGTATAGTGGTACTAGTTAGCTCTCTAACATCCTATTTTCAATGATTTCCTGAAAATTTTACTTCTCATTGGTACAATTTCTCTTCAGAGGTCTCTCATGCAAACTCTCATACTGGAAATGTATTTGACTTAAATTCCTAAGTCATATCGTTTGCTCATTTGAAGAAAAGAGATTCTTTTCCTAAGAGTTTAAAATATTTTAAAATCTCTAATTGCACATCACAGTTTAGATGTGGTCTTTGCTGGTATGCTTCAAAGATTTTACAAATCTTTCTTACTCTTCACTTCCCTTTACAAATGAACAGAGTAGAAAGGCTCAGGTCTAAGGAGCATCTATTAGATTAAAAATCTCTA
>RJWM01040672.1:0-15330 GCA_004363535.1 Dasyprocta punctata
TAGGAGATTGTGAATGAAATAATGCTATCCTAAATTCCAGAAAGAAATAAAAATTGTAGATCATATTAAATGTGTATAATTCAATAGTCAAAATTGAAATTTCTAACTACTAAAGTTTAATTGAAATAGTTGTTTGTTATATTGTGTTAAGATATATGAATTATAAAAAGTAAAGAAAGAGAAACCAGTAACATGAATTTATCAAAATTGAAATTCTCATACATTTCCATGAGTAGAGCCCAAATTTATAGAACATGATAGGAAAATTTCTAAAATTGACCCCAATAGTGAAATCCCCTCATCCACTATTTTAGCAGTTTACCTAAGTATCTATATACTTATAAAAATTTAGAGGATACACCAATATATCTGAAGCATTAAAGTATATATTTTTCAAGTTTATAAGAAACTAACTAGAATTCTTTTCAAATGAATTTTTTGTATGCTAAAGTTACCAATATACATATAATATGTGCTCGAATCAGAACAATTGTAGAGAACTAAACTGTATCAAATATTAATAATTTTATAACCCTAAGAATTGTTAGATGCAAGTGAAAAGAGAATCAAATGTGTAGATCAAAAAAAAAAAAATAACCACAGTAATTTCACTTAACTTCCCTGAAATCCTTGTTCCCTGAAAGACATAACTGTCAAACTTAATGGCCTTTGGTCCTTCCCCTTTTGCTGTCTGGGAAGTGTCTAGCTTGCTCGGTGACTACTTGTCAAATTGCTGGATTTCTTGGTACCCAGACAAGTAGTCTGCATCCCCCAGGCCTATTGCTGGTAAACAGGCAGCAGTCAATCTCTCTCTTTTATTTCACCATCACCTTTTATTACAGGGAAGTCTTATTTTGTTTCCCCATGGGTTTTCAATTAATAATTTTAAAATATTTCTTTTCTGTTACACATTCAAGGAGCACTTGTTTCTTGTCTTTGCTTATTGAGACCTCTTCTATGCCAAAAACTTCCTCTTAGCAATTCACTCAGAATTTTAAAATTCTCTGTTATATAAAAATTATTATATTTAAGATCCTGAAACTTATAGAGTGTGGAAAAATACTTTAAGTACATGGTTCTCTCATCTTTGCTTACTTATCAATCCACTATAAGTAACCCATTTATGCAGTTCTGTGTAATTCGGTTAATGTATTAGACTGTTGCAGTCAGAAATACCAGAAATTTATAGATCTATGTATTTTATAGTTCAAAATTAAAAAATAGAAAGCAGGCTATTCAATGACACTATAGAAAACACTGGTGAAAAGTTTATTGTATATTAAAACAGAACATGTAATTTGAAATAAGTCTAACTAAATATATTTTTCAGTTAATCATTTGATTTTCCTCTTCTTTTTCACCTGTTCCTGCACTAGCAAAGTACAAACTCTGTTCCTGAGTGTATTATGGAACCAGCATTTAATTAGTAGTCCTCAAAACTATATTCAACACATACCAGAAAATTCTAAATCTGGTGAAGGTATGTAAGAGAATTTGAAGAGAGTCTTTCTGCATTATAAATACATAACTCGAACTACCTTTGATAGTAACAGTTCCCAAGAAAAGAAGAAAGCACCCAGAGGAAAAAAAAAAAAAGACCAAACTGTACATCTGAGAAAGAAGAAGTCAATTATCAAAGTCATCAATAATTCCTATGCTGAAAGTTTAAACACAAGTATAAGAATCAATAGAGTTCATAGAAATAAAGTTGGAGAAACTGTCCATGTACCTAGGGCCAGAAATCACACACGTTAGGCAAGGACCTACTTCCTGAGGGCCTACTTCCTTTGTACTGGGAAAAATTCCAAAATTTTGGTACATTCTTCTAGGATAAGGAATTCCAAGTATTATGAATTTTCAAATTCATATCAATTTGCTAAGATGGAACTTCTGAATCAAAATTAGCCAAATACTGAAAACAAAACAAAAGATATTATTTCTTGAATGTGAGCTTATTGATCTATTCATTATCATTACAAATCTAAAAATTTTATTTCTAATCAGATGAAAGGATCCATATTTCTGTTTAATACAGTAAGTGAATATTTAGAATAGAGGCTGTTAATATGCCAAGTATACCCCCAGAATGCCGATTAAAACAAATGTGGTAGATCGTTACTGCACTGTTCTTGCATGAGAAAATTCGCCCTCAACACACTTCTCTGAAAATCCCTTACCACATGAATTCTGTGCTTCACTATGTGATTCATTTTAGCAATGAGACTCAGAAACCTAGAAAAAAAGTCTGTGTTTTCTATTTTGTTCTCTCTTGCTTTTCTTTGGTAATCTGGGACTAGCGGTAGAAGCAGCTAAGATATTCTACTAGAGGTTGTGGCACCACATTGAGCACAGATGTGATAACCCAAAGGAACCTCAGCTGCCTTGCAAGACATAAACACGAAGCCACCGCACATTATTCAGCCTTCTTTTTCCAGCCTAGAACAACTGCTGAAAGTAGAAAAGCTATCCAGTCAATAAACAGGAGATGTAATAATACATTACTGCTTCAAAATAGTACATTTTGGAGAATTTTTAGGCAAGAAAAGGCATCTGATGTAATATTCTGTAGTTACTGGAAAGTACTTAATTATTGATAGTCCTCTTTTTCATTTTCAAACATCAAGGTTTGGATGGTAAATTATATGGTCACCCTAATTAAAACGTAGAAACTGTTATTCCAAATTAGAGTCAACAATGATTTTTTATGTGTGGAGTTTGAGAGGTCCCTGTATAAAACTTTGCCTCTTTTCATGATTAAGAACTAATTTAGAGATAGATGTAGAAATCAGATTAATGGAAATAAAAAAATCAGCTATGTCATTGCCAAGTTCTATTTTAGAAATGTAATTTAGGTATTTGTAACCAATGGGTTAGCTGACCCCTTACCTCAATTAAAATTGTCTACCTTTTCAGAGATATAATAGAAAAACTACAGAATCAAAAGAGCTGTAAAATAAAGCAAAATAAAACCAAAAAAAGCGTGTGTCATCCATGTTTATGGTTTTCCATCAATCAGGAATTAATTCAATTCTGAGCAACTGTGGTTCACCTAAGGAGAAAAGAGAATTTCAATTTAATAAGAGCCTTTCATGTATATTGCTTAGTTAATAACAAACATTTTATTATATTATGTGTCAGTTATAGCTCCTTAAAAGGACATCTTCTTGTAAGTACAGGAGCACTGGATAGTTCTATAAAGAGATTAATAAAAAATTTGGGCAACCAGTTTTTGTAGTATCACGTAACATATAGGGCTCCTTTATGCTCTAATATTGGCCTATTAATTTTATTCTTATTATAGACAGCTAAGTTAGGCAGAAATATTACAGGCAGTCAGACAGGGTTGAGTACTCGAGGGAGTCAGTGCAAAGGATGAAAATACAAGTGTGGTTAGAGGCACATCTAGTCATTGAAATTACAATGATCAGATTTACATACTTCCCTAAGAGAAAAACAAAATCTTGAGATTCTTTCTATCATCCTTTTGAGATTTCCTATAAAATAAACCATTATGTCATTAGAGATGGTTCATCTTCTCTCACCTACTAAGATTACTAAGACTAAGACTAAGACTAAAGACAGCTTTAACTATAAAACTTCAACAAAGGGTAATGATTGTCTATATGCCCTTGCTACTATTAAATCAATATTAGCTGAGCAGTAATACTTGCAATATTATTGGTTGATTATAATTTAATCCACGTTGTATACACTTCATGATTTTGCTCTATTAAACTCTCCATAAAGTGGTCTCTATGGCAACCCATTTTTGGGTCTCCTCATGTCTTTCAGGGGCTAACTCAATATATTTTCCTACTCTTACCCTCCATTGTTTCTTAAAATTTATTCTTCTATTTCAGGGAATACCAACTTGGCATATCTAACATCTAACAGATTGAGAAGTTACATTTATTTCCCCTATATCATTTTGTCAACTTTTATTCTCGTTTACACAAAATTCTCTAGTATGACTCTCAGCCTAGTCCATGAAATTTGCTCAAACTTTGATGACCTTGCACTTTGCTGCCTTGCTATAATCCAAAATAACTGCAAAATTCTTTGAGTATAATCACAGTGGGTTTCCAGCTTATTAATTTCCAAGGCATTCTTGTGAAAAGAAATGTACATAAAGCTCTCCCTTGAACATGAAGCCCCTTGAGTTTCTTCTCTGTGTTTCATGTCATAGCCAGCTCGTTTGACTTATTTCCTTGTAAATACTCCAATCCTTCAGCCTTCAGGTAATAAAATTATGAGACTTTAGACCTAGTAAAAATACTGAAGCCTATTAGTCTCTATTTTACACCAACTTTCATCTTGAAACCATTTCCCTGTTAAGACTCAAGGTGCTTCTGATTTTCCTCTTACATTCAAGACTTCTCATTTTCAGTCATATGGAAATTTATCTTCTTTGACCCACCCTAAAGTATTTAAATTCCTCAGTGCTCTGACACAGTACCTCTGTATTCTCATTATGCTTAAGCAATTCCCTTGATGATTATAACACTACAAACAGAAGTTTCACTTTCATCTCTATTCTAGATCTCTGCTAAACTTTAATTGCCCATAAATTGGTATTCGTAAACTGTCTTCTTGAGAAGTCCTCAAAGTAGTTGAGTCTCTATGTTTCAAACTGAATTCATAATCTCAACATATTTTATCTTTCTTTTTTAGTTTCAACTTAGTGAATTCACTGTCTATATAGGTTTTAACTGAGTATCCAAAAGTTATGAGTTATCTTATACCAAACTTAAAAAATATTCTTGTTGAGTTTACCAATCAAAAGATTTAATTTTGTTACGTTTTTGTCTATGCCTGACTTATGAAACTCTAACCTAATCCAATACCAAAATATTCTAAATAATTCTTCCACAAGCTTTCATAACATTGTATGTCTCTATATAATTTTATTTAGTATTTATAATTTTAAATGATCATGGTAAGCCAAATTCTATGATGACTTCCATGGCTTCTGTAACCTAGTATCCCTGTCCTGTATAGTGTTTCTTTTTGTGTGTGAAGGAAACTGTCACAACTGACCAAAAGAACATGACAAATTCTAAGGCATTTGGTAGACACAAGTACCTGAAAGTTACTTATTTTGAATGAAATGAGAGAAAAAGAATCTTACATGACTTTACTTAATTTTATGAAACTGCTTAAAGAGCATGTAATCAGATTAAAGTCCTTAAAGGACTTTGTAGATTCTTCATGTGTGTTTGATGAACTAAGGGGCAGTGTTGGAGATTTCTGTATGAAATAAACCTATGAGCAACCTTTATCTGAGACCCAGCAAACAAGGGAGCTCCTAAATGACAGAGCTGCATGGAAACAAATTCCACTAATAACATGAAGGAGCTTGCAGGTGAATTTTTCCCTAGTCAAAGCTCCAAATTATAGTACAATCTCAACAAAACTTTATTTGTAGTATTGGGAGATGCTGAGTAGAGAATTGGATGCCTGCTTCAAAGAAAATGGGAGAAAATAGGTGTGTGTTGATTTAAACGTCTAGGTTTCTTTTTTACTATTTCTTATATGGCAATAGCAATATATATAAGATTAGGCTAAAAAGCTCAGGCTTTATTACAGAAGCAACCTCAGATTCAAGAGTTTAACACATTGTAACTTTGTTTTTTTTAATTCAACAGTTTACAGGTTCTAGTACACATATGGTGATTTACATATTATATATGAGTACAATCAATGCATGAATTACCATAGAATAAAAGCAGAAAATGTGTGTCCTGATTAGATTTACAATGTTTCTCAAAAGTCTTATGTGTTTAGAGTTGGGCTTTTGGAAAATGATCGGATCATGGGTGTGCTATATTCATCAGTGAATTAATCCATTCATGAGTTAAAGGCTGAACTGTTAGGAGGTGAGGCCTCTTCCAAAGAGATGGGTCGCTGGAAGGCATAACCCCAAAGGGCATATTCTTGTCACAAGCTTCCCCCTTTCTCTGTTTCCTGGCTGCAATGGGTTAAGCCTTTTCCTTCTCCAAAGCCTTTCTGCCATGTTGTCTTTGACTTAGCTGAACATGCATGGACTAAACCCTTTGAAACTCAGAACCAAAATAAACCTATCTTAATTTGCAGGTGCTGAGCATTTACCCAGTGGTGGAAAGAGAACTAACATATGTGGATACTAATCAGTAGGATGATTTTTGAGAAAAACATCATACAAGTAAGTCATATATTTAATCATATCTAGTTGTTATTCCATAAAAGAATGATGGAGGAAAATAAGAATGAAAAAAATCAGGATACATGAAATGGAATGATTATTAATGATATAACATAAAATAAAATTGGAAAAAAAGAAAATTAAGAATTGAAGGAACCATAGATGTAGAAAACTGAGCAGTCAACAGGCAGGAATTACTAACATATTTAAGGAGTTTCTGGACTTGGGGGTACAAGAAATATTTTGCTGGAATGAAAAAAAGGAGTGAACACAGATAGGTGCTTGAAATTGAGATTTACAGAAGTGAAAGCAGTTATTGATAATGACTAATTGACAGTATACGTATGATGACTAAGGGAAAAATGAAGCTACTTAAAGTAAGGAGGTCAGCAGGATCAGGATGCATCATCCAGAATGAAGGGAATCATCAAGATTGATGGCAATAATAGTGGTTGAGAAAGGGCGAAGTGCTAAAATCTTAAGGAAATGACAAACATCATGAAAAATAATTGTAGTACTGATTACATAATATAATTTTATAATATGATTTTTAGATACCCTGCAACATTTTTGTTTAATTTTCAATTCTGCCTTGCCTGAAAATGGTAATTAAGTCACATAACATATATACTCTGCCTTGTAAAACAATTTCAAGTGAGGTATGGGAGACATAAAAACCACTACTTGCAACAACTGCAGGGGAATTCTGGGGTTCATAGATTACATCAGGAGTATTCAGAAATTGGTCACTTTTCATATTGCTGTTGCCATTTGGTTTTGCCATCAGAGAGGGATAATCTTACCTCGAACATTGTCCTAAATTAGGCCTCAAATAGATTCCTCAATGTTTCCAGAAGTTCCTAATGATCCCCTGCCTGAAGTGTTATTCTCTAGCTTTCTCTGTCCACACTGTGGACACTCTTTCATGAAAATACAACTAATGACTCCCATATAAAATCATTTAACTATTTCCTAAAAAACTGAGAATTGATTTCCTCTTTAAGTTAGCATAGATAAATCCTGTGTCTTAGATTTACTGCCTTGATCTTCTCTATTTCCATGCCCTACTTGCTGACCACTTTGATATCATCAGTTCCTTGAATTTGTCATCCTCTTTTATGTCCAGGCATGTTTTTTCTATGTAGTAGTCCTACAGTCATCTCTAACTCATTAAGATGTTTTATGAAATTTGTAAATAAACTGTGGATCCTCAACACTTGGATAGACCTTTGGAAATGTGACTTGGCCAAGCAACATTCTGGGAATTAAGAAAAGGGTATCACTTATTTTGCATGGACCCAGCTGATGTGACATACCATTCACATTACTGTGGGAGTGATTGTTTTGAGTACTGCTACATTTTGTAGAGATTTTGCAAGTAGTAATAAAAATAACAAATTTGAAGTATTTATTATCCCCATTCCACAGCAAGTCTAAGCATTTTCAGTGAAAATGTAACCCTGCCTGGATTAGTTAGCTTTCCTATGGTTGAGACACCATAAATGGCACCCACAATTTAAAGGAGGACAGGATTAATTGGCTAATGGTTTCAGGGGACTCAGTCCATGATCAGCTGGTTCCAAGGCAGAAAATCATGGCAGAACATACGTATTTAGTTTATGATAGCTGGGAAGCAGATCAGAGGAACCATGATAGAGGGAAAAAGAGGGCAAGCAGCCTATATAGTACTCAAGATCATGCCTAAATGATCGACAAAGACATGCATAAAAGTGTGCTTTACTAATCCACTTGGTGATTCCCAAGCAAATCAAGTCCACCTAATGAAGCTCAAACATCACCATTCTAAAATCTTTTTTTAATGTTTTAAATAATCACTTCAATTATCCATTGCCTGCACACACACACAAGCACACAATTGTGCACACATGCATACACAAGCATATATATTCAAGTGTATATATGTATGTACATGCACTTATATCTCATATCGAAGGTCCAGAGTTTATAATATTAAATTTATCATTATTGCTGCAGCAATTGACCCACCTTAAAATGCTGCCCTCCTCCCTCCCCCAAATTTCCTATTTATTGCTTTCACTCTAGCTGCCTGGTCTCACTATGTACAGGGACACGTTTTGTCTCCTAGTGTCACACCTCTTTAGCAGAACAAAAGAGCAGATTAGTGTTGTCGCCGACCTCTAAAGATTCCTGACCTTTCTAGATTTATGTGTTTGTTCTCCTGGAACATAGTCTTCAAACGCTACAATCCCACTCCCTTGTTTGCCGCTGAAACAGTCCTAACAAAACGTTTGTGTCTTTGTGCTATGGTGTTGGCTTGAGGCTTTGGCTCATTCTTTCTGTATTTGCTTTTTATTTACCAATCTTTCTTTTAGAGTTCCCTTCCTCTTAGTTTTTAATTCTTAGCTCCATCTTTAAGTTCAGCGTAGCATTTTCACATACAAAATGAGTTAACCGTAATGTTCATAACAGTTTGTTAGTGCTATTTGCAGTAATATGTGGAAATCACTTAGTATGGCATTTAGCACATTGTGAGCAGTGTGTGTTTGATTTACTATGACAGCTTTCATTCCAAGAGCATCACTAGATCTTAGAAATAAAGGAGTGAGAAAGAAAAAATTTTCTTTTTTTAAAAAAAATAGATTCATAAGCCAGGTGACCTGTAAAGAATCAGCAACACCATATAACCAAGAGTAATGGCATAAAAGTAGATGTAAAGAGGGAATAATAATACAGAAGATGGGAAATTCCTTAATATGTAAAAGCAGGTGAAACTTTATAAGGAGATAACTCATGTAGGTGTTGGAAATGGGTACACATTTGTCACTTGCAACAGAAGAAAGGATGCCATTATGTAATCTGTAAGGAAAAAAATGCTTTATACATGTGTGGTGTTCAGAGAACAGGGGAAGAGTGTGAAACTTTAATGAAAAACAAAAAACTAAAGAAGTACCTCAGCATAAGTCTACCAGACACAGGAGCATGATGAACGTGTAGTTGTATGTGATTAGAAGTCCAGTTTAGAGAATATCTCCATCGAAATGTCACACCCTTAGAGAACTAAACAATGAGAACATAAAACTAAACTTTATCATAAATATCTTTGGAAAAGGCTTGAGTGGCTTAAACAAGAAAGGATAAGGGATTTTTTCCCTTCTATTTCTTATCTTTTCTTTTCTTTTTTTCTTTTGGTGTGGGGAATCAAACTCAGGACCTTGCTCTTGCCAGGTAGGTGTTTGTGCCACTGAGCTATAGCCCCAGCCTAGGATAAGAGATTTTCAACTTCAAAGATTTCTCTTTGCACAGTGTGAAGTACTGTATAGAGCTGTGATTGTCAATCTTATCATCTTGACCAGATTAAGAGAATCATAGAGAAGTTAATGGTTCAGTTCACTCCTTGATGACTTTTTAAATTAATAGGTTATTAGGAAATGGGGTCAAGTTGGGAAAAATTGCATTATGGGAGCTTTACCTTGGGGACTGTAACTGGTTCCCCTTCTTTTTTGGTTCTATTCCTGCCTTTCTGCTTCTGATGACCATTAGTTGAACATCATACCATTTATGCCTTGCAGCCATCCAACTACAGAGTGAAATATGCAAAATTATGAGTCAAAATAAGTCTCTTCACCTTAAATTGCAAGTATCATGTATTTTGTGCTAGTGATAGAAATATGACTAAAATAAAGAAGCGTAGAGCTATAAGAAGATATTAGTAAACTAATCTTAAAGAAATTCAATATAATAAGATAAAATTTATCTAATCATACAGTAGTAAGTTGAGTGATGAATGAAAAGGTGAGAGTTAGGAATACCAGATATAATTTATTCTCACAAGAAGACTAAGGAAAATGCCAATAGAAAAAAGTTCCAAAAGATGATTATGATTCCCTCCACTTGATATAGAACATAAGAATGTATTAAGGAAGATAAAAATCAGCCTGTAACTAGTCCTGAACTAAATTAGAGAAATTAGAAGATGGCAGCATCTTTCATCTTTGGAAAACCATACTCATGAGGGTAGTAAGAATATTATGTTTAAAACATTATCATTCTGTGAAAAATGCATACAATTGTTTAACACAATGTCTAGTGAATCTAAGGCATATTAGCTGTCTAGGCTACAAAACTGACATAAGTAACAAATGTTTTACTAGTCATTTTTTAAAATAAAGTTATTCACATCCAGATTACAAATAAATTTTCAATAGTATTCAGAATTCTAATAAAATTTCATTTATATGTTCAATTAACAGCAAGTATTAAAACTATAAAAGCAAAGCATACTAAAGTTATTACTTCTTTTTTTTCTTAAAGTGTCAATAATATTGTTTGTCATTACATCATCCTATCTAGTATAGAAAATACATTTTTCTGCTTTATGAGATAAGTAAATGTAGTTATATCAGACAAAGTGCATATAAATATACACGTACACCAATACAATATGATTTTATGACAGACAGAAACATCTAAAAGAAATTTTGCGGGGGTAATATAAAACAGTGTTACAAACAAATTAACTTTAATCTGCGAAGCAAATTTTAAATATATAGTCTACTTCCAAACAAAACCTGAATCACAGATATGCTAAGAAAACCTTCTCATTAGAATCAATGCACATCACTCTCCATTGACTAGAAATTGATTAAGACAGATAATCAGAAATACCAAACTTTTCAGTAAAAAATAGTAAAATGTGTGTAAGCAATGTACACTTTGAAATAAGACTTTCAAAGTGTTCAAATACTGAGTAAATCTGACAGTGCTAAGAAAACTGAGTTGTTCATACCACTTTAAGTGTAACGTCTAATATTTGCAGATATTAGATGCATTATTATATATGATGCCTATGATACTGAGGGCATAGTCTCTCTTTTAAATTTGAATGAATAAATTTCTATGAGTGGAAAATATGCCATTTAAAATTTTTCCAAGAAAAACTCTGCAAACAATTTAAGAAATTACACAGTCACATTGTGTTTTGAGTTAGTAATTTGAATTTAATTACAAAATGAAACTGCTTATGAAGTTTTATCAAGTTAGTTTTGCTTTTTTCCATTATTGTGATGACTTTTTCTAAACCCTTGGTATGAATATATAAATTTATAAAAGGACAGAATATGAGTCAGATGATTGGTAATAAAGATACATATATATATCAGAAAATCTTAGATTTTCTTTTTAATAGCATGCAAATGAGAAGCAATTTCAACATTTGAGAGATACTAATTCACTACCATTATTTCACTTGTCATAGAATAAAGAAAAAAATGAAATGTATTCAATTCCTCTGTTTTCTTATTAGACATAACTTTTCTTCATTTTTATTGAAAAAATATTGCAGAACTTAGAGAGCTACAGAAATAACTTCAAGTGGTTAAGAAGCAAAATTTTCTTTAATCAATATTGGCTAAAACATCATACACACTTCTGAATGTGAAGCACATGCACAGAACCTTAGTAATAGTAGACAGAGGAATTCCAGATTTCTTTTTTTTACTGAAATTAAACAGTATTTTCAAAATTGTAGATGTTTTAAAATTCATAGTATAAACTGTGTGATACAGTTTATTGCTTAAAAATTCAAATATTTTGCTAAATGCCATATTCCAGTAACCAAAAGACAAACACTGAATAATACAATATGATTTCACTTGTATGAGATACTTTGTGTTGTCAAAGTAATAGACAAAATATAAAATATTTGTTGTCAGAACCTAGTAAGAGTAGGGGGAGAATGCAAAATTTGAGAATTCATTGTCTAATAGATATAGAATTTCAGTTTTGCAAGATGATAAGAGTTCTGGAGTTGGATAAGTGGTGATGGTTTTTCAATATGAATTTATTTAACTCCACAAAACTGTACACTTACCAATAATTAAGATGCTAAATTTTTTGCTATGTCTATTTTATCACAATTTAAAGTTGAGGAAAATAAGTTATAATGCAATTATTTTTAGATGAATGATACACTGTTGTTGATGCAATTGGTCACCTATAATTATATAAAACATATATGTAAGTACTAGGCTTCTGGATTTAACCAATAGTTTCTAAATTGTTGCTTCCCAACTACTTCCAGTTACCATCTTTTCTGGAGAATTTTCTCTGATCAAGCAACAACTGCTCAAATGTTCAAATAAAAGTTATCTGTCCAGCTACTCTCAGTCAGTCACAGCGAAACACTTTCTTGCCTTAAAGTGGAAACAACTGTGTGGTTCATTTAGTGCTACAGATGTCTCTATAAGACTGTTGAATCAAATCTGCAAGTCTCAAACATCTTCACTCATCTTTTCCCCTTGCCCATTTCTCCTGAAATTTCTCCTAAATAGCTGGTCCAAGTATCACCTCTAGTTTTAGGAACCAAACCTAATCAAGCCAAAAGGAGGAAATAATGTATTTTTTTTAAACTTCTGTAAGTTCAGGATCATCAAACCAAAGAACATATGAGATACCTGAATGGTGTAACAAGTCTTGTAATGCAATCTTGATCTTAAAATTCAAATTGGATAATATTATTGTAATTTTAGCAGTACTTTTTTCAAGTTTATGTGCAAAATTTTATACATTAAGAGTATTACCTAGAATATTTTAGGTCTGTACAAACGGTATAGACATTCATAAAGCGTTGCCTATTATTGAAGTGCAGATGGATGGGATAGGAAATAGTCATGGACCTGATGTTAATGTATTAATTTTATTATAAGTTTGGCTGAAAAAAGTAAAAGAAACTAAAGAAAGCTGTATGGGCGTATGTGAATATCAGGGCATCTTGCACAATGGCGCATAGAATATTGCTAAAAGATGATTGCATAGCTATTTCCAATGATCTTTGCCAGAAAGTATTAAACGGAACACATCATGGCTATTTGAGCTCTTAAAGTGGTGAAAAGAGGAACATGAGCTGCACCATTTTGGCCAGAAACCAACAAAGAAATTGATGAAAAACTAGTTCTTGTTTAGTATGCCAGCTCTTATAATATGAAAATATGAAAGAGATGCTAATGACAGGGCCAGCAGCTGTCAGACTGTGGGAACCAGTTGGCACATGAAAAAATGAACAGTTATCACTACTACTAGATACTGAAAATTGCTATTTTATGGCCTAGAAACACTAATATTAAAAGACATGAGAATTAAACATGACATTGTCAATATTCTGATAGAGCTATTATTGACAAGTATAAAGTGTAGAATGTTACTGACACAGTTTACTCTATAGAGAATATACAAATAATTACGAAATGCATCTAATTCATACACTAGTCTGTGCAGAAAATGTAAGGAACTCATTTACTTAGAATATCCATTGAAAGAAAATGTTTGCCAACCTTAAATTCTTTAATCACATGCAGTATGTTCATTACATTAAATGATCTGCCAATGATAACTTGGATCTTGATAAAATATAGATGATCATATAAAGTCATTCAAAATAAAAAATATTGTAGTTTTAAAAGTGTGTAATGTACCAAGGTTCAAAGTACTACACAAGCTAAGTAAAAATTTCAATTAACTTTCTAATGTATCTGTCATGAATTTAGGGCATGATTAGTTTGACAAGCTTTCTAGAAAAAGGAATAATACATCTTGCTTACCTTGGGGAAAACTAATAATCCAGAGTTTAAAATGTCCATATTTTTCTTCTTAGGTCATTTATTTCTAATCTTTTATATATGTCTATGAATACACTAATTTGTCTGCATGTGAGTTATAGTTAGCACTGTATGCATTATATATTGATGTTTATTCCACATTTAGGAATTATTTTCCTCATCAATATTTGATAAATGTTTAGTTTTTGCTAATGATATAAAAAGTAAACTTAATTTTCAAGTGTTGCATTTAAGTGGCATTACACCCCAGGTTCATTACAATGCAAACTAAAGATGTCATAAAATTTTGAGCAATATTTGCTAACTTCTGTGATACAGTGATTTACTGTGCTTATTAGACAATTTGTAAATACAAATACTATTGTGAACGCATAAAATACTCTGCATATATAGCTGAGTTTATAAACAAAGAAATGAGAAAAATTAAGGTATAATTTCGAAACCTTTAACAAAAACAAAAAAATCACTATAAATTTATTTGCAAATTTTGTTAAGTATTTTAAAGGATATTATATTGTCTCTAAACTCCTAATATATCACACAAAAAATTCCTATATGGCAGTTGATACTGGTTTGCATAAAGAATTTTATATGAGTTACTGAGAAAACCACATAATCTTTGCTTTCTTGGTAATAAGATGCACCATTATTTCTTGTTATGTCCTCTTTCAAGGGATGTCATAAGCATATATGATTATGTAGTTTGATGCTTTTTTATAAAACTTGGTAAAATGTGTCACATTTCTTTGCTTACACCTTTTTCTGCACTCAGTTCCATATATTTGAGAATATTTGATATTGCTCTTCAATACTCTAAGTTCATTGTATTTTGTAGTCTTTTTTCCTTTATTTTTAACACTGACTTGTTTCTATTAGTTTATCTTCAATATTAGCAGCTCACTTTTTTGTGCATTCTTACATCTGATATGAAATCCACCCAGTAATTTCATTTTCTACATGGGATATTGCAAATTTTTTACCCTAGAATTTTCACCTGGTTTGTTACTATTGATTTGTCGATTACATTCCGTTAATATAACCATGTTTCTTTTTGTTGTTGTTGTTAAGTCCTTGAACATACTTGTACTATAACTTTAAAAGCGGTACCTTCTCTTTCTGTATCTGGGTTTTTGTTTCAACTGTTGCTAATGATCTTTTTTCTTCTTTTCCTTTTCTTTTTTCTAAAAAGTATTAATACTATCATATTTATTGGCACATATAATAAATTATTATTATACACTTGGTATTGTGGGTAACACATTGTAGCCTTCTTTGGTGCTGTTTTCTTCTTCTATGGTCTGCTTTTGTTTAATCAGACAGTTAAGGTACTGGGCATTCAACTTGAACTTGTGGAAGCTTGATTGTACTTTATTGGGGAAGACTGGAAAATTCAGAGATTTAGTTTACAGTTATAATCTGACAAGACTCAAACTTCAAACTCTGCTTCCCTTCCCACTTAGGCCTTGACAGGAAATTAAATCTCTTCATAGTCTTTCCATGATGCAGTTTTTGGTTAATTTTTTCCAATGTATTTGGTGTAATCTCCTGCTTTCA
>RJWM01040673.1:0-15316 GCA_004363535.1 Dasyprocta punctata
GGTCCCCAAGCTTCAAGCTCCACCCCGACGCCCAGGATGGTGAGGGACCTCACAGCACAGCCGCCTCGGATTTCTGCACACTCCGTGTTCTCACGGCAGCAGTACTCCGGCCCTCGCTTCCTTAGCGTGCTTCCCTGGGCCCAGACGTGCCCGGCCTCAGGCCCTTTGCCTCTGCCTGGCTGCTGTCCCCAGCCAGCCCCACTGCACACAGCCTGGCTCTGCTCTACCTCCTCTGGGTCACAAGTGGTAAGGGACGCATCCACACTAGAGGCCCTGTGTGTTTCCTCTGCCAGGGTGCAAGCCCTTGGACTGTCCCCTGGCCCCGCTGTGACTCAGGCACAGGTCTGGCCCCGGGAAAGCGCTCATGACACAGTTGCCAAGTGAACCCTGCAGCCGCTATGACACTTTCCTTCTAGACTTTTCTCCTGGGTGCACCGCCTGCTCACCCCGCCCAGCTCTGCATGCCGGGACTAAGTCCAGGGGCTCACAGAGCAGGTTAGGAAGGGAAGCGCCGTCCCCACCACCCCCACAGGAAATGCTACTGCAGTGCAGCACATGGGGTCAGCGTCAGCAGGCGGCTTCGCCCAGCGCTCTCAACCCCGGAGGCCAAGCCCAGCAGCACAGAGGCCATGAGCTCTGCTTCCCCTCAAGAGCCTCGAGCCTGCTCTGACCCCAGAGCCAAGTGCTGGTCTGCGAGCAAGGAGCACGCGTGTTCCCCCAGGGACCCACCCTCGGAAAATCATTTCATCCAGGGGGTTGAAAATTCATTTTCCGGTCACTGTCCAGGGAGTTCCCACCACGTTCCCAGCCCAGGGGCCCGCGTGAGGAAGCCTGCGGGGAAAACGACACCCTCGGCAGCCTGAGGCTGAGCCACGGGCGAGCACGCACGTCGTCACCCAGCCGCCGTCCCACCCCTCGGCCACCACGGCGGCTTACTTTTCTTTCTTCAGTCCCGTCATATTTTGCCACAAGCCTGGGAAGTTTTCAAACTGATACGTGTAGATAAAGATGAGCACCAGCATCGTGTAAATGACCACTGACATCCAGAAGTATTTCAGGATCTTCCGCCACCACTCGTAGTGCACCTGCGAGTCAAACATTGCAGAACAAAGGAGGGGAAGATGGTTATGGGAAGCCCAGAAAAACGGTGGGTGCCAGAAAAGAAGGCCAATCTTATGCCTCATTTTTGACCACCCTGCTCCTAATTTGGGCAGGTGAGGGTGGGTTAGAAGCCCGGTTCTCCCGGCTGCTGTGGGGGGCAATAGAGACCGAGCCGGAAACGCGTGAGCCCTCGTCCCAGCAGCCAGCCGGGGAGGGCATTGCGTCATGGTCATCGCTGCTCAGGGAAAACGGATCCAATGCTGGGATCCAGTGTGGCACTGTGTGAGTGAAAACGTGAGCCACGGAGAGACTTCACCCTCTGCTACGAGCCGTGGACGCTCATCAGAGGACACGCACCCTGTGTCAGTGAACGCGTTCAGAAGTTTGCTCCTTTGTCTTGTGGTGCTTTTATCCCCACACATAACACTCTCCTGTTTTGCTCTGCTGCTTCTCAACCAAGAATACTTCACCGTTATTCCTGTTTCTCCCCTTGGATTCCCTTCTGGTGTCAGGTAAAGCTGTGCGTCTGGACAGGACAGCTCATTTCAACATGCTCATCTATGTTTCAGCTAGCGACACGCTGACGCTCTTGGGGTGACACACAGAGATGTGTGTACACGCACGGGCACATGGCGGTCCCTCACCCCTGGCACCCCGGGGACGCTCCGCTCTGTGACCACCCAGACACTCTCTGTTCCAAGATGTAATTTGGTTTTAACCATCCCTTTCTTTAATCAAGAACTTTGGGAAAAGTTAGGAACTTTTTCCTGATTTTTAGAGAACCTGCAGTTTAAAGTGGAGGGCAGGCTGGCACTGCTCACGTCAGGGTTCTCAGGGTGCTGCGTCTGATGTTCACGGTTGCTCTCTGCGCTGTGTTCATGGGGTCAGGGTAACGTGGACCCTCCGGAAAGGAAGTCCACGTGCACCCCTGGGCCAGGGACTAGAACTCGAATTCGGGCGCAGCCGTGAGCTTCCTACCTGGTACAAGGCCACGCAGAAGAGGAAGAGCACCATGTAGATGATCTTGTACATGACGATCTTGCCCTCGAAGCTGACGAAGAAGAACATGCCGCCGCAGACGTAGATCCAGTACTTGACGAACACGGCCACCACCAGGTTGCCCAGCACCTTCATGATGTCCTGCTCGTCGTCTTCTTCCTCTGCCTCCTCCTCCTCCTTCCTTCTCTCCGGCCTCTCCTCTTTCGTGCCCTCTTCTTCCTCCTTCTCTTTGGGCTCTCCCTCCACTCGCACGTCGTGGAGTTCTTTATCTTCAAAACAGAAAGCGGTGCCGTTACACTCAGAAGGACGCCCGACCAGAGCCTCGCCTGCACTGTGCGGGACTCTGTGGGACACGCAGTGTCTCTGCCAGGCCTTCGCACGCAACCCGGATGACCTTAGGCCATTCTACTAAAGGATACGACACGCACAACTGACTCACAGACAGTTTCCACAACCTGGCTGAAATGTAGTTTAAAAGAAAATACATTCAGTAACAATTTACACTAATCTCTTCACAACCCTTTTTTCATTTCCAACATCTAGGACGCAGGATCTAGAAAAGTAAATAGGTGACAAAAACACAAATCAAAACAACCACGCTAATTCCAAATTCTAATGGTCTCACAGCCCGAGACGATCCGAGCCTTCCCAGACTGCGATGTGCTAGCACTCCTAACCAAACGAGTGTGAATTAAACCCAAAGAATAATTACGATTTAACTAAGTCGGAAACACTCTACGGTATGAAAATGAAAAACGTTTCCTCTTGCTTTAAAACACGCTGGTACGCAGGACTCACTCCATGTTACCAGGGCGCCTACCTCTGCTTCATTTACTCCGTCAGCCCACTCGCCCCGAGCAGGGGAGCGAAGGTAAGTGGGGTGGTCAGACCGACTGTTGATCTCTGCGAACCTTTCTTTACCAAAACTGGTTAATGTAATCACTGTGCTGACGTTCAAGGCCATGGGCAAGATTCAAACTTAATAACAAACGTTTGCTGTTGAAAAGCAACTCGATGGTTAGGTGTAAGTAAGAGACCAGGTAAGACAGCCTAGTTGGGCTCCACCAATTTTCTCATGGCTGCTGGATGGAGGCGCCAGCCCAGCGTGGGGAGCAGGCAGCGTGTCCTTTCCGGAGCAGTGCTCCCCCCGGACCTCACTACCGGCCTTGGGGTCCCCTGCACACTCCATTCGCCTGCGTCCTGGTGTGTGCAGCACGTCCGGGAGCAGCTCCTCTCATTCCACCTGGGTTGCTGCCCTCAAGCCACGGAGAGGCTGACCGGACCCCAGCCCGTCCTCCCTGGCGCTCCCATTTACTCTGTGCCGTGTGGTTTTTGGGAAACGGAGGGAATCGCATTGAAAGGCTGCGGTCAGCTCCCTGGTTCCAATACTCGCTAAAGCGCCCCCTGGAGAAGCCCTGAGCGGCTGGGCCCTCCTCTCTCCTTCCGTGGGAGTCAGCCTCCCTCTCCTTCTCAACGCGCCCGCAAAGTCAGCGCGCTGTGATCCCGTCCCTGCCGCCCCGAGGCCACGGCCCTCTCCTCGCAGGCTGCAGCACACAGCTCTGACGGTGCATTCCGGGCTCTTCATCACGCCCATTTACCTTTCTCCTCATGCTCCTCACCCCCGATCTTGACTTCTGACAGGAGAGCTTCCTTTTCCCGAAGGGCTTTCTGCTCTGTAAGGTGCTGCCTCAGCAGGAGCCAGAAGGTGATAGTGAAGAGAATCTGCAAGGAGAGGCAGCAGTGACGCAGGGCTCCGCACCGCGCGGCCTCGCCTCGCACAGCCCCGGCCTCTCCGCGTCTCGGTGGGAGCGTGCTCAACAACCTCCCGACCGAGCGGGGCCGGGCCCCTTCGGGTCGCCCCTGCTTCCCGCCCCTCTGCTCAGCAGGGCGCAGCCCGCGCGGCTGGAGCCCACGCGCAGGTCCTCAGTTAATCCCCGTTCTCCCGAGAACGCGGGAAGGAGCGCGCGCGGGGCGGCTGCTGCTCTGGCTCTGGCGACAGCCGTGACGAGGTGCAGTTCACGTCCCACACGCTCACCCCCTCCAGGGCGGGGCTCAAGGCCCTGGGTTCAAATCCCAGCACCAACAAGAAACAGCATGTGATTCTATCATTTTCAGTACAGTCTCAGGGTTGTGCAACCATCACCACAGTCAATTTAAAATACTTTCCTGGCTCCACAAAGGATTTCCAGAGCAGTGACCTCCTCGTCTCCTGACCTGAGCTCTAGCCAATCACCAGTGAATTGTTTGCATAGATTTGCGTAAACTAGACAATTTAAGTAAGTGGAATTATATAAAATATGCTGTGTTCTTTTCCAGCATTATACTGAGCATAATGCTTTTAAGAGTTATTCACATGATGACAGATATAGTTCTTTTGTTGTTTTCTTATTAAATAATATTCCACTGTAAATGAATGTAAGATTTTTATGTATCCATTCACCAGCGATGGGCATACAGGTTGTTTGAACTTTTTGTGGCTGTTGTTTTGGTGACTCTGGGAAACGCTGCTGTGAGTGTTTATGTGTGAGTTTTCCTGTGGACACATTTGCGTTTCTCTTGGGTACACAGCCCCAGGACGGGAATTGGTGGTCGGGTGGTAATTCTGCCCTGAACATTTTGGGCAGCTGACAAACAACGAACATTTTCCAAAGCTGTGCCCCACTTTGCATCCCCAGCAGCAGCGTGTGACAGTTCTGCCCACCCCTGGGCCTCAGGATACTTGCTGTCTGTTCTTCTTGGTACAGCCCGCCCAACGGATGAGAGATGGCATCTCACCGTGGTTCTTATCAGGCTTTTAGTAAATATTTGCTGAAGAATTGAAATAATTTTAAAAAGCAAATAAGTCATTTTCATATTGGGTAACTGCCTACTTAGCTATCTACAAATGTCTACTTATCATTTTCTTTCAACAGGGGCCCATTAGATGCTGGTAAATATGCCCAAGCCTAAAGAAATCAAGAACCATGCGTGCACTTGCGAAAATCTGACATCAGAATTCTGTGAGTCCGGGAATCTGATGCACAGGCAGAGTGGTCAGGAGGAGCTAGGGCCAGCTGGGACATCTTTCCCAGGGAAGATGAATTAAAGGCAGGCTTCGAAAGTGGCAGGTGACACAATTTGGTGGAGCCAGGAATGAGACACCAGGACCCAGGAATTTGTCACAAAACTTAGTCCGGCTGAGTTGGAGGCACAAAGACCTGTGAGGACCACGGGCGGAATGACTTCCACCCCATGACTGCTCCAGCGCCCTTCGGGGAATCCACGCTCTGTCCGTGTTTCCACGAACATCATCACTGCGTCAGAGACTCGAGGGAGCGGTGTTGCTATCACCTAGGACAGCACTCGGCACACGTTTTTGAGCTTCGGGGTGCAGTAAAATACAAATGCAGAGCCCAGCCTCCCAGAATCTGGTTTTCAAAGTGAGTAATGAGATTGCTCTCCCACAGCACTGCTATCTTTAGGTTAGGCGGGGAGCGGGCTGCGTTTCCCACGGCTCTTTGATACAGCATCAGGTTGGGATGGGTTTACACGGTCAGCAGGATGACAGCTGGAATCTCTAAGATCCTGGATTTCCCCTGCAGAGAGCAACTAACTCACCAGTCGTGTGTGTGAGTCTGTCTCGGTGTAAGGGGAAATGATGGAGGGTGAGGGAGGAAAAGTGTCGGACAACGAAGACTTGGAAATGAGCAGACCATGTGGGATTTTCGACCGAGTACAGTTTGGGAGAAAAAGCAGAGGTGAGAAAGGCATGGGAGTTTGGGACAGGTGAATGAATGGATGAACGAATAAATTATGAATGAAATCTCCACGGCCCATGAACACACAGCGTCTCTGCCATGGTTGTTCACCTATTAGAATTATACTGCCTTTAGCTCAATGCCCTTTAGTAAAAATCCTGTTAGAAGGACCAATCTTTGCCCCCTGTGCCTTGGAGACGGGTGTCCGGCACTCTCAGTGGCTGCTCCAGGAAAGGCGGGCTTCATGCTACACAGATCACTACTCCTTCCAAGATACTGACTCTCCTCTCTGTCTGGTGGGGAAATATAAGCCCTGCAGTGCCTTTGTGGCTCAGTCCTCAGGGTGCGGGGGATGTGCTCTGAGCCTGCCACTTTGTTAACAGGATGGGCAGCAGGTTAGGTGACCTCATCTAATGGACAGAAACAACGGAGGTGTATTCCATGAGAGAGCATGGGCCATGAAGAGACCACGACTGTCCTAATGACGGATGGAGGTGGATCCACAGACAAAGGAGAACTAAAAGCAAGGGTCAGAACTCAATGTTTGCCACTGAAACGTTTTCAGGACAATCCTGGGGAAAGTATGTTGCTGAGAAGAAATGATGGTCTATAATAGCAAGGTGCAAATAAGGCTCTTTCATACAGCAATAACCTACAAAAGAAAGAGTTAATCTTTTAGCCCCTTGCTATGTTTTACACTGCATTTTTCAGTTTTACCTTGTAGGCACCTATTACCACATCTGCATACTACTCCACTATAAATCATATTAAAAATAACTTAAACTCTGATTTTCCCTTAAGGGAAAGCATTACCATTTTTAAGTAAAAGCTAAGAATGTGGTGCTGTGCACGTTCAGGTTTAAACGCGGAGACCTGCAAGCAGCTAAACTAGTTCTCTGTGTTACACATGTCCGTTGTCTGCAGAGCACTGATTACCTGGAGCTTCCTGTTGCAAGGTTTTACTCGATGCCACAAAGAGGAGCACTGCGTTTTTGCTTCACTGCTTTCTATTTACTTACTTTCGAGGCAAGCTCTCCTGGCTCTTTTTTCTCTAGAAACCCTGGGACCTTCTTAATTTCTGGAAGTTCAAAACTCCATATGTACTGCAACACCAGCAGCAGATTTGCGTAGACGACCATGAAGGGGGAGCTGATCATGGCGTACTTCCTCCTGTTGCGGATCATCCACAGCGTGCAGGACCAGATGAGGAGCACGAAGGTCAGCCAGCTGTGGTAGGTGATGCTCCAAGCCTGGCGGGAGGACGGAGAAAGCGTCAGGGCCAGTGTGGCACAGCCTCCCCTCCGCTTTGGTCAAAGTTTCCCACAAAGGAGGAGGAGGCGGAGTTCCGTGGGGGTGACGGCTGTGGACAGTGTGCCTTCCACGCCCTGCATTCAGGTCCTCTTCCCGCCAGCCTGTCTCACCCTACTTTGTAGCCTTAAGGCCAAGGGTGAGGGGTTCTTCCTCTCCCATCCCAAACAGTCTGGGGTTATTTACGAATGATTCGTGAGTGTGAGGCATGGCTGAGCTGAGAAATAATAAAACACTAGGAATCACAAGGTTAAGTGAGCAGTCAGGCAGAAGAGTGCATGTGGGAGTTGTGTTTTAGGTGCCCATGCACCCAGCCCCGCAGAGGCCAGTGCCCCCAGGCTGGGCTCGGCCTCCGTCCAGTCAGGGCGAGGACCCAAGGACCGGCCATTCTTAGGGCAAACGGTGCATTTTCTTCCATTCCCATTAAACCTTCGAAGAATCAGAAATGATCCTCAAACGGCTGCCAGCAGACAATCTATAGGTCAGGGCTATGCATGCTGTTAACTTCAGCAAACCTGCTACACGTTTCTGTAATCTCTGATAGCAGTTTTGTGTATGGAAGGACATTTATGAACATTTTCTAGGTATTTTTGGAGATAACTGGAATCAATCACTTTCTTGAATTCATCATGAATTACCAAGAAAGTCCTAAAGTCCAAAATGTTTTCCTGGTCTGTTTTGCTTGTGGGAAGTTAGGAATGAAGGTGAAGGAAGCCAGCAGAAAACAAACAAATGTCTCCTCTCAGAAATTCATACATCTGTCCTGAAACACCACTAGCTTTTTAAGTGATGAGTTATTTGAAAAGTGTTGGTTTAAAAATGCACTTATAAACTGGAAATTAAAACTGTGTTTCTTAAAATGAAGTTAGTAACTGACAACTGAAATCCTGTGAATTATTTTCATGAAAATATTATTCCTTATAAATAGTGTGCATCAAGCCAGGCATGATGGTGTACACCTGTGATCCTAGCATTCAGGAGACTGAGACAGGGGAATCACCACAAGTTTGAGGCCAGCCTGGACTGCATAGCGAGTTCAAGCCCAGCTTGAGCTACAGAGACTGTCTCAAAAACAAAACAAAACAAAATAAAACCAAAAACAAAAAACGCACCCCAAAAAGCAAACAAACAAAAAGAAATAGTGTGTATCAAAGGTTAGGTAGTACCTGTCACAAATTTAGTGGATTTGTATTAAAGGACGCATTCCGCGCGCTTGTCCTGGTGTGAAAAGCAGATATGACCTTGCCATCTCATGTGGCCCCGGCCTGGCGGACAAGCTTTCGGAGCCCAGCAGGCTTTTCTCCCTCACCGCTCACGGGGGAGGGGAGGGTGGGTGCAGGACAGCAGCAAGCGAGGCAGGTTGCTGCAAAGCGCCCTGGCTTGGCAAGGGTCCCCCGCAGCCCCCTGTGGGCAGTCCTAGAGTCCACATGCCGCGCGCTGCAGGTTCGGGGGCGGGGCTGTCAGGGAGCTCAGCGCACTCCTGCTTCGGCTTTCTGAACTAATACGCAAATCATCCGTGCAGACCTGCTCCTCGGTCCTCGGGTTCCAGGGTCAGCGCTGTTGAGTCCCCGCGGCTGCTAGGACAGCGCGGCCACACCGCCAAGGGCACAGCCAGCCAGGAGCACCGCTATCTTCACAACTGATTTTTTTCCACTAAGTAATAAAATGCATCTCAAAGCTGTTTTTGTTTTAGCTCTGTTTTGCTAAGGAAAAGATTAAACTTGCCAGTACGAGAGAGGAAAATTTCAAAGCGCACCCTTTCTTGAGCTAAGCCTCGGAATTGCACGTGGCCTTTGTTACAATAAGTGGCCAGCATTTAACAAGCAAAGATTTGCGGCCCTTCGGGAAATTAATTATCAGAAATTAATGGAAGTGCGTGGAGTGGACTCCAGTTGAAGAATAGAACCACAGCCCCTTCGGTGCCTGCTGCTCTCCGGCGAGGCAGGTCTGCCTAGGGAGCTGCTGTAGCCCGGAAGCAGGTGACCCAGGAGCCAGCGCAGCTGGGTTTAGGGAACTTTTCTTGTGACTTATAAAGTATTTCCATTTTTATCATCAAAGGTGTCCGTAGGATCTCACCTTTGACACAGAATTTGGAAGGACCACGTTTTAAATAAGAGTTTTAGATTTCTCAAAACCGTAAGTCAGCTCTCTTGAGAAAGTTTGTTTTGGATGGAGAAAGATGACAGCGTTTCTGAAGCCACGAGGCTGGAGACGGGGTTGTCAGAGCAGGCAGGACTGGGAGCTCACGAGCTCACCTGCGTCTCAGACAAGACACGCTGGCCCCGAAGAGGTAAAAGAAGGGTATGCCAACCTTGAATTCCTTCAGAACCTTCTAGAAAAGTTGCCCAAAATGTCTCATAAGTTGGCAAAACAGGAGACAGTTGGATTGATAAGCAAAGCTGAGAAACACGCATTCATATTTAAAAAGACGGCAGGCAGAGCTGGAGAGGACGGGACTCTGCAGTGAGCACAAATGCCCCATGAGAAGCTGGCACAGCCCACCACGGTCTGCTGGGCCGTGGGGACACGGGGGCCCCATGCTGGCCTGAGCCAGGTGCCCTGGGCATAGCAGCCGCTGCCTGGGGAGCCCGGTTGGTACCTACCATCATGGCGATGAGGGCACAGATGTAGCTCTGCTTCATGATGAAGTGGAACACAGACACCATGGCATGCACCCGGACGCTTCTCCTGTCCTCCTGGCTCCTTTCCCCTTCAAATTCTTCCTTCTCGCCCTCCTCGTCCTCTTTCATATCTAGATGGACAGATACGTCGTGTAACCACCATGCAGACAGGGCGACACCTGCAGATACAGCTCAGGCAGTTTGGGCACAGCCTTTTAGTTCAGACTTCAGGAATTATTTCTACTTAATAAAATTGCTAGAATTCAGATGGAATCAGTAAGTTCTGAGTGGTCAGGTGCATGGCACCTGTCATGGTTCGAGTCTGGATGCCCCCTCAAAGCCTCATGCAGTCTTGTGGGCGGACTTCCGGAGTTTGTGAAAGACTTGTGGCCCAATGCTGGGATTATGGGTGTGACTGCTACACGCAAGTGGGTGTGGCCTACCTACAATGTAAGGGACAGAAAGAGTCTTATCTCTGTGCTCCTCCCCTTTTGCTCCGGTTGCTTGTGCTGTTTTCTGCTGCCATGAACTGTGGCCCTCTGCCATGAGCCACCCTGCCTTGGACCCAGCTGATAATGGACTGAAAACTCCACAAACTATGAGCTAAATAAACTTTTCCTTCCTTAACTTTGGGTGCGGCTGTTTTGTCTCAGCAACAAGAGAAAAGTAACGGAGATAGTACCCATCCCCTTGAAAGCACAGGAGGAAAACTTCCACAGGAGAGGACAGAAGGCCCTAGGGAGGCCCCGGAAGCTCCACTCCTGGCACTCAGGCCTGGATGCAATGGACTTCATGCCCCAAGGCCACTGCAGAACAGATGAGATGCAGCGCCACCCCCAGTTCTGTTGTAAAAGATGTGGCTTTGCCACAGACACCAGCGATTCCTGAGACCGGCCAGCCACGGTGTGTGACTGCCACCGGGTGTCAGGACCTGGTCTCCATCTGCCAGTTTCCAGCGAGATGGCAAGGGCGATGGGGTGGGGGAAGAGGTGGGTTTGATGCCGTAGCATGAGGGACCTCAAGCCGGGACCCAGCTGGTCACACCCAGGTTCCTGACCCACAGCAATGTGCAGCACGACACAGCATCGTAGGTCAGCAGGTAAAACATCCTCCTGATTTTCTCATTCACATTAACTGGGCTGCACAGGAAGCGTCACGGCAGGGGCTGTAGCACCCTGAGGAGAAAGGATAAGCCACAGAAAAGCCAGTGACCACTGAGCTACTCCACACAGGCTTGGGGGGCCTGTGGCAGGGCAGGGTAGGGCAGGGCAGGGCAGGGCTGGGTCCCCCACTCCAGCACCATCCTGGGAGCGAGGGTGTGCATGGGAACCTGGAACCCCAGCAGCACACTTTGGCCCTGCATGTGATGCTTCTGGGTCTATGGAGTCAATTTCAGAACAACTTTCCAATTTTGTTTTACTCTTGAAAGTTCAGTTTATGGTACACGGGTGTGCCTGGGTTGCCTCGGCAGTCAGCAAAAATACCTGTGCTCTCCCATAAGCAGTGTAAAGAGAAGGGCATCTCGACCGGGACTGCAGTGCCCACGGTGCTGACCCCACCCAGGCCCACCCTGGGGTGCCCCCACGGTTCAGGGTCACTGCTCTGAGGGGCAGCTCAGACTCCGAGCTCCGCCATCTGGGTGAGCCGGAACCTGGAATGCCTGTGAGTGGTGGCACTGCAAGAGCTCACGGATACTGTTGGAGCTGGCGTGTGTGTGTGTGTGTGTGTGTGTGTGTGTGTACACGCAGCGTGTGTGCAGGGCAGGCTGACCTCGATCCAACCTCACTGTGAGTGCCGGATGACCTGATAGATCCACTGTGCTGCCAGGTAGCAGGTAGCGGCACTGTCAGGGCAACCACAGGAAGTACTGAGAAGCAGCAGGAAGAACAGAATGCCAGGATGGGCCGGCAGGGATTACGCAGAAATGTCTCAGAGGACGTGTAATACATCTGAATGCAAATGAGGGTCTGCCTTCTCTCAAGCGGCTCTGTGCTCCCTGCATGCAATCTGACTTTCCCTTTCCTCAGTACCCAGCTCATTCTGTCTTCGTGAACCGCCACACCCACAGGGCCTGGGGTGAATCAGCCAGTGCCCCGCACAGCCGCAGGAGCTGGGTGCCGACATCCACGTTCTTCTGGCTGGTCCAGGAATTTCTGTTTCTAGGTCAGGGCTGTAGCTTTCAAGATGTTGGTTACTAGTTAGATTTTTTTTTTTGAAGAGTGTTGTGCAGACTGAAAACAAGTCTGTGGGTAAGATTTCAATCCTGGGCCACCAATCAATCACCTGAATAGCTTTCCTTCAACACAATAAATGGAGCAACAGAGTGTGAGTTTTGACCCCATCCCCAGTCCTGGGGATTGAGCTCAGGGCATTGCCCAGTCTGGGCAAGGACCATGGCACTGAGCCTGCCCCTTAATGGACCAAAAAGGACTCATTCTTACAACAGTCATGGATTATCCAGAAAAGCGGTGATGATCGTTATACTATCAACAGGAGATCAACATGCAGATATTGACCTAGATCTGCATACACACACCTACATGGGTTTCATGCTGTTAAAAGTTTACATGTTCGGAACTTTTTTTTTTTTGAGACAGGGTCTTGTTACACAGTCTAGCCTGGACTTGGAATCGCTGTATATCCTAGGCTGGACTCGAACTTGCAGCGATCCTCCTGCTTTAGCCTCCCGAAGGCTGGGATTACAGGTGTGCACTGCCTGGTCTGGCTAAAATGTTTAGTTCTGTTTGCTCCCAGAAGCCATTTATTTTGCAGACAAGAGTGGAACACGAATAGTAACATGGTGCCACACGAGCCAGTGCTTAGACACATCTAGCAGAAAGGCAAGATGCCTGTGGAAAAGTGACGAGCACACAGCAAAGGAAAGAGCCACGGGCCACGCTCACAACTGTGGCCCAGCGCCGGGCTCCTCACCTGCGGACTCCTCCGAGGGCTCCCAGCGGTAGCGGGGCGTGGAGTACAGGTGGGCCTTGGCGGGGCCGTTCTCCAGCGGCAGGCTCGGGTGGATGGTGTGGTAGTCCACGGGGTTGCCGTTCACCGTCACCAGCAGGCCCTGTGGCGGAGCGGGAGAGGACCGCTGAGCACAGCTCGGGGTGTCCGGGGGGTGCCTCTTCCTCCCCTGCACCCCGCGCAGCCCCACAGCCAGCAACTGATGGAAAGCCAACTCTGTCGACCATGCAAACACTCCTGCAAGGTGAATGGTGTGCAGCCAATCTCTCTCCGAGCCCTGTCTGCAGAGAGCGGCGGCAGCGCCATGCACACCTGGCTCTGTCTCAGCTGCGGCAAACCATGCAGGAGGCCCTGCAGACCCCTGCCCCCACCAGTCCCGCCCCACACCGCATGCAGCTCTGCAGAGGGCACAGGTCTCCGTTTAGATGCCCTCTGGGGCTCCGAGGCCCTGCTAGGCTGCTCGCCTGGGTTCCCTTCTGTCTCTCAGCCCTAGTGCCGTTGAGCTAAACACATAAACGCACACATGCATGCATGTATTCACGAGTACACGAGGCTCATCTAAATGATGCAGTGATCGGCACAGCCACAGCACAAAATGCTTAAACAACAGCCCCACGGGTGCACAAGGCTTTCCGAAGCTTAAATGTGCTTCACACTGTTCCATGCAAGGTCACAGCATGAGTCGGTGTTTAAACAGCAATAAACCAGATATTATTTCTGCAAGAAAATAACCAAAACCTTATGGCAACTTTATATACCCCTAAATAGACTCAGAGGAGCTCACCCCACTTGCAACTTTTAAGTCACTTATGCAAGCGTAAATGATAGTTCTAAGGATATACTAACGTCAGATGGTTTGCAGTCATCTTGGGTCATGGATAAAAGCTGCAAAAAGCAATGCAGGATAGCATGTTAGGAGGTGAGCCGGCAGCGTTCCAATGCTTCGGAGCGTCTAGGAAGTTCGCGCCACACAGCCCCGCGCTCTCTGGCTGGAGGAAGCCCAGTATGTTAACACTGCCATGCAAAATGTAAAGCAACAAATAACTGAGCTGTAAGATGCCGTTCACTGTGGCCACTTCCAGAGCCTGATGTTTAGCTTTAATTATGACAGCAAATATGCAACCGTGAACCACATGGTCACAGAAGTTACCATCTTTTTTAGGTGTTCTATTTTAATGGAATAAATCACTTGGTTTTATGCTGCTAGGACCCTTAGAAAAATCTGCAGAATTCTGAAAGTATTTACTTTTCAAGAGAAGTTTCTTAGTAAAAAACCAAACCAAAACAACAACAACAAAAAACATCGATTTGTACTGAGGTTTGAAATTATTTTAAGATTTGCAAATTGCCCACAACAAAATAATTACTATAGGATCATGCTTTTAAAGTACATTAGTGCCAAATGTCCAGGCTGCCTTCAAATAATTACTAACACGGCACATAAATCTGAGGTATCCTGGAGCCTGACCCCACTTAAGTTCCTATGAACCATGGAAGGTCCTCAAGAAACTCTGTGGATGTGGAGTCTATCTACTAGTATGTGCAGACTAGAAATTCAACCTGAGGCATTCAAAATTAATTATTAGTTCATTAAAATAATTTATTAGTTCATTATTTATTATTCAAAATTACTTATTAGTTCATTGTATATTAACATAAATAAATTGTTGTGATATCTGTGTTTTCAAAGAAAACCAGATTCTGAAGAGCACCGCTGTCCGCATTGGTGTGGGTCTGCTCACAGCCTGGCTGAGGAGAAGGCACCTAGCCTCTCCCTTCAGGCTCTGCTGGGATCTGCCACCAGGAGGCGCTCGGGCTGCGTCCTGCAGAACACCCTGCTCCCAGAGGGTGAGGCCAGAGGCAGAAGGGAGCCTCAAAGGTCGGCCCGGTCATTACAGACAGTCTCCTCTGGGCTGCTCTGAACCCAGCTGCTGGGAGTCGGGTTGGGGCAGGGACACGAGCCACAGGGACTGTGCCCCCAGAAGCCACCCTCCTTGGGAGGGGAGCCGCACAGCGCATGTGTCCACTGAGCCTCAGCACCTGCTGGTTTGTGGGCCGGAGTGGACCTCTCAGCCGGGTGCCGTCCTGCCTGGCAGCAGGGACCTCCGAGCCATCACCAGCTAACCCTCAGACCTGAACGGCACGTTCCGCTCCTGCTGTCCTGCAGGTAACCACGGTGTATACAGGACACAGGCTCAGCCACTTGCTGGGACCCTTGGCCGACTTCCTGCTGGCCTGCCGGGCCCCCTCTGTGTCACACAGAATATTAAAAAGATGTGTGCATCAGGGCAGAGATTCTGGAGAATTAACCGAGGCCTTTGCCAACGATGGGATGCGTTCTCACGGATGCACCACAAGGGGACGCCGATGCATCCTATGGTGAGGTCACCCAGGCCACAGACAGGTGCGGCTACACACCCGGGCCACGGACCCGCAGGGCGTGGGACGCTGCTGCACACACGTGTAGCACAATGGTGAGTATGTGTGCATCTAAACAGGGGCAAATGTGGTCAAAGGGCGACGGCGGTGCCCCTGCTCAGGGCCTGGCTGTGTGCGGAGGCCGTGGGGCCACAGTGGCGGGGG
>RJWM01040674.1:0-15322 GCA_004363535.1 Dasyprocta punctata
AAGAACACTGGATAAAAGATGGTTTCTTTAAGAATTAATGTGTGAACACTGAAGGTCTACATGTCAAAGAATGAAATTGAAGCATAATCTTACATCACTGACAAAAATCACTTCAATAGACATTCAAGAATTAAAGATCTGAACTTCTATGATACCAATAATAAGGCAGGAAATATATAGGAGCTTCTTGCCAATGTTATTCTTGACAACTATTTCCTTAATATAACCAAACAATAGGAAACAAAAATAAAAATAAGGAAATAATCAAGCAGATCTATATTCAAATACAAAGAGAGATTGCACATAATAAACAACACAATGAAAACACAACCTTTCAGAATGGAAAAAATATCTGTTAGATTAGCAAACTAGTGATCAGCTTAATACCAGCTGAGCTGAATCAGCATGGTGCTGAGCGTGGATGGCCCACTTGAGGATTGTTGCCAACATAAAAGGAGACCTAGAGAGGACGAGGTGTTGTGTAGTGCTGTTGGCTCTCACATTGCTGTTGGTTCTCCTGAAGGAGCTTGTTGAGCTTTTTTCCTGACATGAACTTGGCTGTTCTCATTGTCAGAGGAACTCGGGAACTTGTTGTCACTGAGAACGGTTGTAGTTCACTTTGGGGGAACTCTGGTCCTTACTTTGAGCATCGCTTCCTGGCTCTGGATGGGAAGATGGTGTTGCACTGTTAAACCTTCTGGAGAAGCTTGTCACACTGGCTTCCTGATAGGAACTCAGCTGTTCTCATCATTGGAAGAGCTTGGGACTTCACTGTTGCTGAGGATGGCTGTAATACTTTTCAGGGGAGCTCTGGTCCTTACTTTGAGCCTTGCTTCCTGACTCCAGTACAGATCCCTCAGCCTGCTGGCACAGATCCTTCATCTCACTGGCACAGACTTTCTAGCTTCCTCTGCTGACCTTTGGGCTTTCCCAATACAGATCCGTGAAACAGACTTGCATGAACCATTGTCGTGGGTTCTAGGTCTCCAACTGGCCTCAGGCAGGACACTGGCATGTTATCCAGGCCCTCAGCTGGATTTTTTTGGGTCTTAGTGTGTGTAGAGATTTCTTGTACTCTTTTTTGGTATTTGGCTCTTTGAGTGACTATCATAAAACAATACTATAAATTATGTGTCCTGTATTTCTTGTTCTCCTTGCAAACTCTGACTGCAATAAAATCTAATAAGGAATTAAGGTCCAAAATATATAAGAATATGCTTTTTTCAGCACATTGTATATTATTATAGTCACAGAAATTGTTTAGGATAAAAGATATAGACATGAAACATGATCCAAAAAATTATTAGCACAAAACTTCTGCCTCAATGAATCAAGAGAAATCAGCTATATGACTACCTTTTTTATGATTGCTCTATTATTTTCAAATAAACATTTCACATTAAAAATGAAATTTGAAGATGACCCTGTGAAAACTACTTTTCAATCAGAATTCTTTTTCTTTAACTGTCTTAACTAATTTTTATATATATAGAATTTTTCAGTTCATCACACAAGTGCAACAATGCGATGGCTACATATGTGTGATGCATTTAGTTCACTGAGAAGTATATTTTCAATACTCATCCATTTAAGAGTGAAAATGTCCAGTTTATCATTCTTTTTAGCTGAGTAGCATTCCACTATATAGAACTACCACATCTTGCAACTCAATAGCAGTGAAAAATATAGAAATCCAATTTAAAAATGGACCCAGAACTTAAGTAGAATTTAAAGAAAATATACATTGAGAGACTGAGGCAAGATAATTGCTGCAAGTTCAAGAGCAGCCTGGGCTGCAAAGTAAGATCAAGGCCAGCCTGAACTGCAAGGCAAGGCCTTATCTAGAAAAGACAAAAAAAAAAAAAAAGTACAAATGGCAAATGAGAGTATGAAACTGTACTTAATTATCATAGATATCAAAATCACAATAAGATGTCACTTACTTCACACCACTTTGGACGACCATCATGAATCAAGGATGAGAACAAAATTGACATGAGTATGGAGAAAAATAAACTATTATGCACAATCTCTGGGAATGTATGAAGTCACAGCCAGTGTTCAGAAGAGCATTAAACTTTAAAAATTTGAAACCCAACTACCATATTATGCAGCAATTCTATTTCCTCTATAAATACAGAATAACTGAAGTTATGATCTCGACATAGTGTTTGCACTGCCATGTTCATAGTGATATTATTCACAATTGTGAGCATGACAACTGAAAAGTCTATGGGCAGATAAATGGATAATGACAATGATCTGGGCATACAATGAATATTACTCAAGTCTTAAATATAAAAGAAGGAAATCCTGCCTTTTACAATAACACCCAGGAACCTGGGGCACATTACACTAAGTGAAACAAGTCAGTTGTAGAGAATCAATAATGCATGGAACTCCTTGCAACTTGTATCTTAAGTAGTTAAGAGGAACAGAAAGTAGAAGGATGGTAACCAGGATCTGGGGTTCAAAATGAATAATTTTAAGGGCTATAAATCTTCAGTTGCACAAGATAAATAAGTTTTAATCATATACTGTTATAGATTGGTAGATATATTTAACAATACTGAATTATATAACTAAAAATTTTTAACACACTTTGTCACATTAAATATTCCTTTCCAGGAAAAAAAGGCAGTAAACAAGGAAATAGTTGAAATGTTCACCTTGAACATGATAATGGTTCATTGGTTATGCATATATGCATGTGTCAAAACTCATCAAATCATGTACATCAAATTTGTGCAGTTTTGTATCTTAATCATACATTATTAGTGAAGCTTTTAGTAAAAAAATACAGAACACCGTATTAAAAAATACCTTGCATAGCAGGCCTTGATGAAGCTCCGCATACATGAAAGCAAACGATACAGTGAAACGCAGACAAGCATTAGAGTGGTTCAAGTGCAAATTCAGAGCCAGGTGTAACGCTGTATACCTGTAATCGAAGTACTTGTGAGGCTGAGGCAGAAGCATCTCTGTGATCTCAAGGCCAATCTGGGCTACACAGGGAGTTCAAGGCCAGACTGAACTACATAGTGAGTGAGACCTTGTCTTAAAAAACAAAAACAAAACAAAACAAAACAACAGATTGAGGAAAAACTCAAGGCAGTTACAATGTTTAATTTATATGCAGGACTTTATTTGAACCAGAAAGAACTATAGAATATGTACATTAAATGCTGATCTGGTGAGAACCCAGAATTTTGTAAGTATCTGGAAAACTTCTGACCTTTACTTCATCACTACTTTGCCTACATTAATTCCAAACCTATTTTGTATTTAAAGGACAAATTCAATTCATCATTTATAGTTGTATTTAATTTATGTGATGATTAACTTTATGTGTCTTTTTTGCTAAGCTATGTTGCCCAGATTTGAGGTAAAACATTATTCTGGGTCCACAATGCAGAAATACTTAATACTATCAGTTGATGGCCTGAATAGAACAAATGTCTGACCTACTCTATGCCAGTGGGAATTCACATTGCTTTCAGGCTTAATCTAGAGTACCAGCTCTTCCCTAGTTCTCTCTTCGGATGGTCTTTGAACATGAACTGCCACATCAGCTCTTTTGGGGGTCTCTACCCAGAAGATTTTGAGACATGAACTGCTGAGGTTGGATTTGCCAGTCTTCACAGTCATGTGAGTCAATTCCTTATAATAACTTTGTCTGTATTATATTTTCACATCCCACTGATTTTCTTTCTGTTGAGTCTTAATGTAATTTTGAATCATACATTAGTTTTATCATTGTTATTTTAAATTATTATTAACTATTGACTGATAATATGTCATCTCAGTAAAAAACATGGGTTTATACAACCCTTTAAGAACTTCAAAGTGCTTAACATATGCAATTAACCCTTCATGTGTTTCAATAAGGGCTAAAAAAGGAGTTAAGCAATATAAAATGAGAAGTCCTTCACTACAGTCTTAAAGGTAAATTTTGATAACTCTGACTCTGACACTGGTTTGCCTATATCACTGCATTTTATCTAAAATTAACTCCAGTGGAGAAGTTGGTAGAAAATTACTTCTTTCAGAAAGAAAGTTTATGCTATTTTTATCCTTGAGGCAGTTTAAGTTATTTTCAGGAAATTGTTTGAGGAAACTAGTTTTCTTCAAGTGATGTTTTCTTAAAGTTGAATATACCTTTCACACATGTTCCACAATTGCTTTAATAGAAGATTATTTAGCATATTAATGAGTGATTTAATCATTCAATTTAATTTCTTTTGAGCTGCTAATAGCCTTATAACCTATATCCATATTAATGGTTTGCTTCCCTGTGATGTTCTCCTTATGGATCATTTAAATTTAAGGAGATATATATATTAATATGTCATTAGTTTAGAGCTCTTAAGGTTATTCATAATAAATTAATTACTGGGCTGTAGTAGTTAACCTTTGAATTGGTTTTCAAAGACTTTCTACATGAATGACTGCATAATAATCATTTGGATGATGTTGCATTCATTTCTTTGGAACCAGGAAAATGGTAGTTTATCTGCATAGTTACAGAAACAATTACTTCCAAAGAATTCATAGAGTGATAAAATTGTCAACATGGATTTATATTAATAGCTTTCAACCAATCACTGATTAAATTAGAGTTGTCAATGTTCTTACAAAGTTTCCATTGCTCTTTTTTTGTACTTTTTAAGATTATATTAAAATGAAGTGATGGGTATAAAGCATAAAAAACACAAATGACTATATTGACAATTGATATCATCATCTTGAAATTGCTACAGATTCTACAGATATTTTATCCAATTACTTAAATGACTTCGTATAAATACACACTTTTAAATTTATTTGTAATTGGTGTGCATCTTGATAGTATAGGCATTAAATTTGTGCCATTGCTTGAAGACTGAGTAAGACCAGTTAGCCTGCATATAACATAAATTTTAAAAGTTTCAATAACATATTTTAACAAATACTCTTTATCATTATATCACTTTTGCATTGATATTAAGTATAATCTCATAAAAGAGCTAGACCTGTCACAATTTGTGATGCCAGAAACCATATTACATTTCAGAATTCATTCACTTCTTTAATTTTATAGCATTAATAACTATTTTTATTAATATAGAAGTATATTTAATTAATTCACTCACTAATAAAAAATTTCTCAGGCAATTTATATGAAATAATATTTCAACTTTAACTAATGCCACTGAGTGAGAAACCTGAGTTTATTATTCATCTTCTAATAAAATGTCTGGAGATGCACCTGTAGGGAAGAGGTTAATCTTAGTTCCAGTACTAGACTTACAAGGCTTCTCAAGAATCCTGTGCAACTGTATTCTCTCCATTACTTTCCTGTATGTGACAGAATATAGAAAGAGGGAACTCTTCAGCTTTCTAACCTTTCATTCCTTTCACTAATCAAAAAAATCTTTTTCACTTCTCCTTATTGTTTAAAGTATTCTACATTAATCTATAGTATGTTTCATTTTTATTTCATTATTAACTGATGAGGCCAAAGTCCACTAATCGGCTGCTTCACCATCCTGAAATTGGGTTAGGCAGAATTTCAGGTGTTTATTTCTTCATTCATTGATTTAATAATTATTTTTTAACAAATATTTTCCTAGTTGTGTCTTTTTTATAAGAACCTTTTTGATTTATATGTTATACTCTGAGTAACTACTTTTTAAGATAAAAATGTACAGTATATTAATTAATGTTGTTCTCATAATTTTGTTATGAAATTCTGTTTTAGTTTTTCATAAAGTAGAAAATGGAAGAAGAAAGATAAACATATAGTCAATTTACAATAGTAACTAGGCAACTTGAAGTGAAGTTAAGCAATCTGAATCAAAACACCAAATATTCTTCGTGCAATCAAAATCATTTCACTTTAACTGGGCATGATGGTACACACCTGTAATCCCAGGATACAGAAGGCCAAGGCAGGAGGGTTATCATAAGTTTGAATCTGAACTACAGGCTGAGTTCAAAGTCAACCTGGACTACATAGCCACACCCTGCCTCAAAATAAATGCATACATAAGTAAATGCTTCCTTTTCACCATCCGGACTTCTACTTTTATTCAGGAATTCCATATTTATCAGCTATATGTTGAAAATTGTCTCTTGACTTGTTTTCCAATAGTTCATACTCTCACGTCTTTAATTACTTTATCTTGCTACTGGAGAAAGTTATGAGTTCACAGGTTTTTTATCATTTTATTAAAATTTTCTCTTCTGCAGAATAAATTAAGTATGTTTGGATGTGGTGTGTTGTTCAAGTACAAGTTTGTGTGTCTGTGTGATGTAATGGAGGTTCTAATGTGTTAGAGAACACAAATTACACATTGACGTAGAATCTGTCCGAGTCCTTCCTTGCCCTGCCTCATGGGCTGGTTTTGGAACGTGGAAATCTGGCTTCCTCTTGGTCACTGCTGCTATGATGCTCACAGAGCAGGATGAAGTCTGCCAAGGAAAATACAGGGAAAACTAATATCCAGGTGTGAGGATGAATCTTAACTTGTTTCCTTTATGTTATTAAACTGGCCCACTCAGCCATTACTTCTATGTTGTTCTGGGCAAAGCACTGATCATCCCAAAGCCCTACATCCTGGCAGTTCTTGTATCTTTTATTTTTCTTTCCTTCTGTCTCTCTCTCTCTCTCTCTCTCTCTCTTTCTCACTTTCTCACTGTGTGCTGTAATTCTAGGCAGGAGATCAAGGACTCACTGCAGGGGTCCTGATAACTGACACCATGGAAAGAATTTCTAATACTTCTGCCATAATTTCATTACACAAGCACAGATAGCACTCACTTGAAAATTAACATATACAGAAAGAGGACTAATGACAAATAACTAAAATGAATATACGATGCTACTGAAAATAGTAGTTTTCTGTTTTAAGTCATGAGAATTTTAAATATAAAATTATCATTGAAAAATTATCTATTCATTTCAATAAGATTTTATATTAACATGGTAGAACTAGAATAATTATCAGTACATATTCTTATATACAGATGTGTATGCCCAACTTTAAAATAAAAGTTATGTTAAATGTTAGCACATTTACTTCATTCATTATGCAAAATGCAAACACATTTTTCAATAATAAGACATAAGAAAAGTAAAATAAATTATAAAATTTACACATAATTGTAATTTAGCTTCATTAAGTACAACTCACATTCTTTAAAAGAAGCTGTTATAGGGTAAGATCAGCTCTTTAATTAAGTTCTTACACAAATTTTCAAAAAAAAGATGAATATTAAGTGGTGATACTTTTCATCAAGAAAATTTATGGAAGCGTACCTACAATTATTTATACCTTTTGAAATGATTATGGTAAAATTCTTGCTAAAATTCATTTGTCTTCATAAGGCATGGGCTTAAAATTTGTGGAAAATTACTACCTGATTCTGACTTAATCAAAATTTTTCTCAGTTTTAAATTGCGCATTTTGCCAGTAATAGAGTGCATTAAATTTTTCAAGAGAAGAATATCATGCAAAACATGGATGTTTCTCTCTCTCCCTGTCCCTCTCTCTCTCTCTCTCTCTTTCTCTCTCTCTCTGTGTGTGTGTGTGTGTGTGTGTCTCTGTGTGTGTCTCTCTCTCTCTTATGTGCGTGTTCACTGGTCTCATTAAGAACACATTACTTAATACTATAGTAGAACTTCCAATAAGAAGCTAGAGAAATGGCTTGTTAATGACTTGTTAAAATTAGCTTCATACTATTAGCAATTTTTTATTTATCCCCTTCTTCATCAAGATTTTGATTTTCCTAGCTTCTAGTGAATGTTCAAGTAAGTATACTGCTTTGTCAGCCACCCTGACTGACAGAGGCTAAGAATAAATCCATTCAATTTGCCTTATGCGGCATTTAATTAAGGACACATTATCAATTGGAATTCAAGTCACAGAATAAGGCCAATTTACAGTATTAACCTCAATTAAGCCCCCAGGAACTCAGACTCAAGTACTGGTGAGCCCCAGGAGAGGCCAGTAAGTTTGATTTTATACACCTAGGACAGAGGATATGACCAGTCTTTTACCTATTACAACCTATCAAGAGAGTCTAAAATGACCTACTTATACTCAGTGCCTGCATCAGTAAGTAAGTGAAGGTAGTGTAGGCCAAAAAGCAATCCTGTTTCTAAATACAGACAATGTGTTGCTCCCACTCAAATGTGAAGAAGGGCAGCAAACTGGGGCAGATGGCTCCAGTACAAGATATATGGTTTATTTTTACTTGATTTACTACTACATTGGTTTGTTTAAGCCTCATGGGCAATGTCACCAAGTATCTTTAATTTCCATATTCAGGACAAACTGGACCTATTCCAAAATCAAGAGGATATGTGCAGTTGTATTGGTTAGAAGAGAATGCTTTGTTCCACTACAATGACTGGAAGTTGACATTTGAGAATAATCACTGCTGTGTTAGACACAGCTGAACAGCTCTGACATTGTCCACATGAATTACTCTGTTGTCACAGAATGTGGATGGGAATGGCTGACCTAACCACAGGTCAGATTGCAAGTCATGAATGCTGCTTGACCCAAACAATGCTTGTCTTTCCGATAAGTCTAGATGATAATGACAACCCTTATTCTTCCATTCTCTACCTTTTTTGTAAATTAAGTCTTCCATTCCTGGTGATAGAGTTACTGATCTCTACGTAGTCAAAATATCAATGTTTTCTATAGCAGCAGCTATAACTTTACATTTGCTCCAGTAACTGCTTTTTTTACTCCAGCCTTTGCCTCTGATGCAGGACAACACATTTTATAAAATTTTTGGAGACCTCTTACATTTCCCTCTTTGACCTCTATTGGCAACTGAAGGGAACTCACAAAACAAAGTCCCCATTTATATGGATAATTTCTGATTGATACCTGACCATGGCAATTCCCCAAGAGAGTCCAGGTGATGTAAACCATAATTAAGCTATAGTACTTCTTTTGGCTGAACTATCACATGGAGGGTGTACCTCCAGACTTCTTTTGGTTTTCTATTAGAGGAAAAATCATCATAATCAAGAATGATCATGGCAAATTATTAAATTTTACCTTTGTAACAACTCTGCACTGCAATAAATAGTTAATAAATGCCCCAAAGAATCCCCTCTACTCTGTATATAGTAACTTTCAATAATCAAAGTACTTAACTAATTTATGCAGCTAAGAGGATGTGATGGAGGTAGAAGTAGTCATCATTTCAAATTGATGCTTAGGGAAGGGTACCAGAGCTCACTGATGCTATATACTTTCAGAGATAAAGGGATTGACATTACCAGGGAAAACCTTGACTATTTACCCGTTGTTCTATAGTATTTGCCACAAAAGATTTATGACCCAAGAATGTAGATGGTCTGCAAATGATCATATAGAAAGAAATGTACATTTTAATTTCAATTAAGTAAGAATACTCAAGTAACAAATGTTTTGCTAGCCCAAAGAATTAGAGAACATGACTAGTCATAGAATGTTAAAATCATATTACATTGAAATGCTCATTGACTTATGCTGCCTTTTCTGATATTATTTATTGTTTTAGTTTTGGGAGGTTTTTAGAATGAAAAGTGAGAAAATCATGTAAGAATAATGAGCTTCCATAAAGCACAGATGTAGATGGTTCCTACTTATGATGGTAAACTAGTTTCTGAATATCATAGGGAAAAAAAGGCCAAAAAAAAAAAAAAGAGGAACAAACTTGTTTAAAACTTGTATGTCTCAGTCATCCTTCTAATTATATAAATCTGAAGAGAGATAGTTTATTTCTTTACATTTTATTTGATTTTATTTGTTAGTAAGTGAGAATTCTACAGAAAATTAGGGGGTGTATACACACTTTAGAATCACAGTAGGTTTTTAAAATTCAATGGTCAAGTATATTTTAGTTATTTTCATTATTTTTCTGTACCCTTCAAGCAGGAGTGAAAGTGATTCAGATTTAACCTATACATTTGATCATAATATAATTAAATTATTATGCAAAATACATCAAAAGACAGTAGGAAGACAGTGGAACCAGGTTAAATGTTATCTATTAGAGCTAAATAAAGTACTTGGAAAGAATAATTGCTGTAAGATTACTGTGATGAATAACTTTTAGCTAAACAGAAATACAATTGACAGAGCATAAAGTTTGTGATGTAAAATGGAGATAATGACAGTCCCAGTTTGTTATGGTTTATATATTGTGTCAACTTGAGAAGTCTAGCAGCTTAATTAAGTAACTCAGCAACTCTACATCCTGGGGTGTAGAGCACAGTTACCTGGTCATTGTTACAATTTGAGAAGGTCAGAAGTTTAGCTGAGAGACTCAGCAGGAAGCCAGGGGTCTTACCTGGTAAACATCCTCATCCTGTGCAAAGGAAGACAAGGATGTTTGTGAAGCTGCACTCACCCTGGGGTGGGGGTGGGGTGTCCTGTGTACTATATAAGGGAGGAGAAAAGGCTTGCTCTGGACCCCCTTTTACTCTGGCTGCTTTTGCTCGGCTGCTGCCTTGAAGTGTTGTTCCTGTGCCATGCCACCCTGCATTGGTGCCAACTGATTGTGGACTGAAACCTCCAAAAACTGTAAGCTAAATAAACCTTTCCTTCCCTAATTTTAGGTGTCAGGTGTTTTGTCTCAGCAACAAGTAAAGAGTAACCAAGACACAGTTTAAGATGGTTCTACTTACAGTTTTCAACTTCATGATGATACAAAACTAATACACATTCAATAGAAACTCATAGATCTAATTTTGAATTTTGATTGTTCCCTTGTCTCCTAAAATGCCTTACAATACTCTGCTGGGCAATGGTAGCAAGCCATGGCTTCTTGGCCCCTGGAGAATCAGGAGAATATACAAGATCAATGCACTACACTGCTAGTGTGTTGTGGATACACGTTTCTGGATAATGAATTGCATTGGATCTTCAACAATTTATCATAAAATAAATACTGTGATAGATGATTTGCCTAACTGTAGGCTAATGAACTGTATTGGTTGATCCTGTGTCCCCCCCAAGAACTCGTAATTTGAACGGGGCTGAGTCTGGTGTTCATGATTGGTTTGTTGTCTAGTGCTGGGATTGGTGATGTGAGTGCTGCACTCACCCAGGGGTGGAGCTGACATATAGAGAAAGGGCGGGACAAACACATGTCTCTGTTTTGCTCTCTCTCACCAGTGTGCCTTGCTGTTTGGTGGCCACCATGAATGATGGCCCCACCATGCCCTGCTGCCTTGGATCCAGCTAAGTATGGACTGAAACCCCTGAGAAACTGTTAGAAACAAATCTTTCCTTCCCTAATTTTGGGCATCAGGTATTTTGTCTCAGCAACAAGAGAAAAGTTACTAAGACAGAATTTGGTACCAGAGGAGTAGTGTCATTGCTGTAACTATTCCTGACCATGTGGTGCAAGAGGCTTTGGAAATGGCTTGTGGAAAGAGTTTGGAAAGGTTCTGAGATGTCACCTGAAAGAGTGGCACTGGAACAGCTTAGGCTGTTCTGTAGAGGAGATTCTGGTCAGAGCCCAGGAGACCAGAAGGCTAATAGAAAGCCTGCTAATAAAGACTAGGTTCAGAAGGTTTCCACTGTGAAGAAAGACTGAATTGGTTGTTGGACTCCACACAATGTGTGTTATGGCTTGGAAGAAAGTTTGTCTGCATTTTGTTCATGTCCAGAGACTTTGCCTGAGACTGAGATTAAGGGCAAAGGAATGATTATTCTTACAAAAGTAATTTCAAGGCAACCTAATGTTGAAACAGTGGCCTGGCTGTTGTTGAGGGCTTTCAGCCAGATTTATGTTGGGAATCAAGAGCAAAGCACCCAGCATGGTGATTCAAAATGTTGTGAATTTGGCCAGGAAGCTGTGGACTGTAAAGATAGAGCTGAGACCTTGATTGCTGAGAAGGAACAGAGAAATAAAAAGGATGGCCTGGAGGCATCTCGGGAAGCAGCTGGTCACCACCCTTCAAAAGTGCAAGAGTATGCTCAGAGGAGAGGAAGAAGCCACACAGCACCATGTTCTGGAGTGGTGATGGAGGCCACAGGAGGTTTCAAAATGGTGGGGGCCACACCAGGTTTCAAAATGGTGGCCACCACAGCAGATTGCAGAATGGTGGTGGCATAGAGAAGCTGTTCCTCACAATCAGGTTCAGAGAGCTCAGCAATCCAAGCAGTTGACTCCTACATCCAAGAGAGAGGAAAGCCTGGCTACTGCTCCAGCTGGCAGTGGACCTTGGCAGCATCCACATGGTGCTGGTTTTAGGTGCAAGGAAAATGTGCAGCTTCCATCCTACCTGCAGAAGGCAATATGTACAGATGTAAGGGTCAAGCCAAGAAACATGGATCATCCAAGGCAAGCTATGGAAGTTAAAGCCCCTGGACGTGCCACAGGGTTGGAATCTCTCAAGCCTTTTGGAATGTGCAACCAGATTGCTTCAGATGCTGAGGTTAGAACTCCAGGACTTAATGTTTGCCTTGCTGGATTTTGGACTTGCTTTGGTTCCAATGCTTTGTATTCCCCTGTTTATAACTTTTGGAATGGTAATGTTTATCTTGTGCCTTTATATGTTGGAAGTGCTTAACCTTGTTTTCATTTGTACAGGGGGTTACAAATAAGAGATTGCCATAAATCTCAGAGATTTGGGACTTGGACTTTTCAGCAATGCTGAAACTGTTAGGACTTTGGCAGCTCTTGGAGATGGACTAAATGTCTTTGGTATGAAGGATATACATGAGTCCTTTGGGGTCAGCAGTGAAATGTATTGGTTGATCCTATGTCCTCCTAGGGACTTGTAATTTGGACAGGGCTGAGCCTGGCATTTGTGACTGGTTTGTTGTCTAGCACTGGAATTGGTGATGTGAGTGCTGCACCCACCCAGGAGTGGAGCTGACATACAGAGTAAGGGCAGGACAAACACATGTCTCTGCCTTGCTCTCTCTCTCACCAGTGTACCTTGCTGTTTGGCGGCCACCATGAGTGGTGGCCCCACCATGCCATGCTAGTTTGGTATCAACTAAGTATGGACTGAAACCCCTAAGAAACTGGAAGAAACAAATCTTTCCTTCCCTAATTTTGGGCCTCAAGTATTTTTTTTCTTGGCAATGAGTAAAAAGTAACTAAGACATGAACTTTCCTGAGCACACTTGGTGTCTGGTATGATGTTGAATAGGTTAGGTGTATTAAAAGCATTTCAACCTGTTGTATTTTTGATTTATCATGTTTTTTTTTTCTGTTTTTAACCCAATACCATAAGGCTTATGAAAATAGCATTAAAGTAACTTATTAGAAGGCTGGAAAAGCCCCTCATCCCCATTAAATCTTCCCTAAGACTTCCTTATCTCTAGATGGTATCTCTTCTCAATATTAATTAAGTATAAATGAGTTAATTTCCTTAAAATGTAGGTAAAATATTATAAATTGAAATCACTCACAAATTAAATTGCAAAGAATGTATTCCCTTGTAGACTTTCCCTTCGTGTCTAAGATCCTTGAATATTCATTTATTTAAATAACCATCTTGACTCATTAAATTTCTAATTTGTCTATAAGTATGCAGTGTATATTTTCTTTTTAAAGACTGTTTAGATTACAACTTTGCTATCTTTAATAGTATCTTAATTTTATATATTCTGTTTATTAATATTATTCTAAAGTGTTCATTTAATTCTATATAGTTTGAGTAGGTTAGGTGTATTAAATACTATTGGCTTAAATATTTTATTATTTGACTTTAATGTATTTGACTCTAAACTGCACACTGTTTTATCACTTATTGGGAGTAGGACATTGGAGATGGAAGGCAAAGTCTCACAATTTGGTTTTTAGTAAGCTATAATTCCAGTCTCTGTTGCATTTTTCAGTGTATATTTTCATTCATCTTTATTTTTCTTTCATATCAGGTCCAGTAAAATTAAGCAATAAATTTGTGAGCCATAGGGATAAGCTCTTTTTATTTTCCTCTCACTTCTTTTTCTGAATTAAGAGCACTTAAAATGAGATCTTTCTTTGCAACACAATTTTGGCTGTAAAATGCCCAAAAGAGCACTTAAACTCCTCCAATTTGCTTCACTGAGACTTTATTCTTGTTGAGCAGTAACTGTCTTTACACTATACCCACTCCTGGTGAACACCACTCCACTCTGGGTTTTTATGAATTTGACTGTTTAAGATACATCACAGAAGGGGAAATAATCATGCACCATTTGCTTTTCTGGGGCTGGCTTATTTCTCTGAGCATAAAAGTATTCTCTAGGTTCACATTTTACCTATTGCAGAATTTCCTTCTAAAATAAAATCACATTCCATTGTGTGCATATCCCACATGTTTTGTCAAGGGTTAATTACTTTTACTCAAAAGTGCAAGTAGAAAAAATACATATAAAGCCAGGTGTGGTGGTGCATCCTTTTAATCCCAGCACTTGGGAGGCTACATGCATAGTATTTTTATATAAGTAATGAAATAAACTATCAGTATGAAGAGTCCAGATGACTATGCACAACATTGTGTGTTTTATTGTGGCTTAAAGTGTAGCAAACCTAAATAGCAGTTTTGATATAACTTAAATATGATGTAACTATTTTTTCAAAACAAGCAAAGAAATAGTAATCACCAAAGTGAAAAAAATGATTCAGAATGAGAAGGTGAGATTTGTAATTAAATGGAAAATAAATATGGATCTGAATGTTAGAATAGTAATTACCAGATGCTGGGAAGAGGGAATGGGATAGCAGTCTGGATTTGCTCAGTAAAGAAGCAGCACACCAAGTCCATTAGTATGTTTAATTAGAACATGTCAAATGAAAAATGAAGTTCTTTTTTATTAGCACGTGAGTGTAGTACATATCTACTGTCCTTATGGGAAATGGGTACCTGTGTGTAACACAACTTAATTCCTTTTTGCATCCCTTATCCCTTTCCACCAATCCCTCACTCCATCTTTTGATCCTTTTCCCCTTTAGAAGGATGTACCTTCCTATTTCCTATCATCTACCTTTCATTTCACTCTATGTAAAGTTTGACATACTAGAAAAACATCCATGCAGGTCACATTTTACATTTTCTTTTTGCAACAGTGTCTTTAACCAATATCTAAGATTATCACAACAAAATTAGTTTGTTTTCCATGTGTTTAGAACATATATCCTCTACCATTTTTAATCTACTCTTATTTTATTGCATTTATCATATGTTAGAATCTTTTTAGAATTTAATTCAGTCCTTTTATGCAATATTTTCTTATGTTTTCTTTTTAAAAATTATTCCTCTGCCTCTTACTAAAGGTATTTTGTCTATTTTCCTAAGAGCTAAAGCAACGCACGACATTTGACACAGAGC